>VCRD01005882.1:1552-30976 GCA_006783055.1 Trinorchestia longiramus
CTTAAGGATTTTATGATAAGGCATTTTTAAAAACCAATGCTGTTACATTTCTTATGTACCAACTTTATTGGAAATATCCGTTTTTTTTTTTTATTTGGTGTGGACTTAACACTGTTTTTTAAGAACGATGCTGACTACATGTGACTTCTATGGTGGCGGGAAAGACAAAGCTACGCCGGCACACATGTGGCTAAAGCTGCTGGCGTCTCGGTATTGCCAGCCAGCGACTATCCCTCTGTCCCTTTTTCTCTAATGCAAGTTCTAATTTATTTATATTTATTATATATCCTAACCTATCAGGACACCCTCGTTCGTAAAACGAAAAGTAAATTTTAAAATGTTATAAACAAAACATCAATTTTAACTAGGAGAGCTTGAAATTTTTGAAATTATATGAAAAAACTACTAAATGTGTAGCAGAATTCTTAACAATATTTCCAGATTTTATGCAACACTGAAAGACACAATATAAATTCATGTATTTAAAAAAAAATCAGATGTTTATGTCGATATTATAAAACTGTTTTCTAGCATAGTAATGAGATTTTTAACGAATAAGCTTTTCGATTTGTAACTATACGTTTTTTATTCCTAGTCATGAAGACTGCATATAGGGTTGCCGTTCGTTCGTAATTTAATTTACATGTTCAGGATTAAGTTGTTAACTTTTGCAATCAAAGACATATTGAACAAATTTTCAAACATCCAAAATTTAAATTTCCCTTGTCCAAAATTTAACGATAATTTCTTGAGGGAATACAATGCACAATTATTAGGCCTGTGCTGGGTGAAATGACAATCATTTTGAAAATTTTGGCGTCTCTTTTAGCTCTTCCTGGTCACCTACGGATGAAATAAATATCGTTTTCATGTGTAGGGATGAAGGTAGGAAAAGATGGAAGCAAACTAGATGTGCCACCTTTTCTGAACGTATCTACTCACCGTGTCTGGGCTGCACTATGGCCATAAAGATAGGTGATGTGCCAATATCACATAAATGTTTTATTTGCTTCGAAAAGATAACCCACTCAAAATAATTAACACGTTGCCTGCGATTGCCTAGCTGGTGCAAATCTTTACTTTGTACACACAGTCACTAGAAAGCCTTGAAAAAATTATAGAACCTAACCTGAGCGACCCACCGGCGGGTCGTATCGCACTCAACGTGTTAAATTTTGATTGTTATTTATAAACCTCTTTTGCTCCTGTTTTCTACAGATCTACTCCATCTTTTAATTCCTACATATTTAGCCCCGGATTTCACAATTATTTTTTATACAGAATGCGCCTACTGCACCGAGGGAGTACATCCTACACATTTTGAGTTTCACTTTTATTTTCCGTACGCGCACGAATGCCTCATTTCTGCTCGGTTTTCTGGTATGAAACGTTGGACGGCTTAAACACGCGTAAGTCTTTGGTTGATCTAAAAAGACTCATGTCCTCTTCCATTATTTTCTCCTCATCTTCTTTGTTGACGTTTGGCTTACTCATGCTACTCGAATCTCTCCAAATCCATTAGAAGTTTCACTTCTGAAAATGGATTAAAAAGTTCTTCTCACAAGTCACAATGTTTTTTATGTGTGTCTAATGACGACATATTCTCGTTGAATATAAAGTTAAAGCATGCAAAGTTTCGAGTTAGAATTACCAAACAAAATTTCGGAACCAAAATCATAGATTTTCATGCATCAGATCATTAAAGATCTCTTAGGCACCTTACAATATAAGAATGAAAATTAGATTCTCAATGCACTCGGAATATACAACAGTAGATTTGTTCTTAGTAAGCTACCAACACAGCAATGGACAGCTGGCATACCTACACAACTCAGCAACCCAATAATTTTCCCTCATGCTTCCCCGAACGTTGTATGCACTTTGAAATCCTATTTAAATAAACGGGATTTATTGCACAAATAAATTGGCCAGGAAATTTATTGTTTATGAAATATTTTGTTTACCATGAGCATATTTCACAAGCATTATTAACAATAATGGGGCATCCGTTGATCCGTTCATGAAAACAATGAATGGGGTTATTTTATCGGAACAAAGTTAAAGAGATGCCATGCAGGATGCATATTTATCGTATCTGAACAAAGTGAACAAGAAAGCCACGTGGTTATAGTATCTGCAAAATTTAAACTATTTTAAAGAAGAAAACTTGAATAAAGATAATTTCCGTTTTTAATAACAGGTTTCAAGCCAAAGATCATTATTGATTTCAACATCACTTCAGCCGTAGCTCATAGTCTCATAAAACATTTTAATGATAAATGAGAGAACATCCCTACAAGTAGACCATCACTGCTTCATGTCTACAGGGCAATGCCAGGAAACCAACTCTACTGTGTCTCTCTGCAACACGAACAACTGAAAACGCCACTTTATCCGCCCCTACTGTACGATGAATAGCCTTGAATAGCCTTAGAAATTAAAAATTAATCATTTCCCATGACAGTATTTTCTTTGAGTGCTCATCCTATACCATTTTTGACACTTCGATGCCGTCGGGAAGCGCATTTTCTAAGAAAGAATAATCGCCTGTCTCTGACTTCACCAGCTCATCTAGATCGTTATTCGAAACATCGTGTACTTTTAAACGTGTCACGTGATGCAGCCTACGCAGCACGAGCCTTGCACGTAGACCTGCTTGCTACAGTATTGGTTTGCAGCTTGTGCATCGTTTTCATCGTTTGCAGTTTACGTCATTTGCATCGTTTGCATTGGTTGCAATGGTTACATGTTTGCATTAATAGATATTTTTTTATATGGAGCAGCATCAGCTCGCCAGTCCAGACGACGATTCGACAGCAAAAAGAATGCTTAACTTGCGTGTTAATTTGTCAAGCCACATAGTATTAGGTTGGAAACAAAGTAATGTCGATTTCTTATTTGACCACTTAGCCGCCTCCTAAGAGTTACACGATTAGTTATTTCCAACTAAATTGGAATTCTAATGTCTAAATAAGTTTATCAGGAACAATAATTAGTAATATTAAATCAATTTTGACTGGCCTAACCCTCAGGAAATGGATATCAACGATGAACATCTGGGACTCTGTACAGTCAATGAATACAAAAAAGGAACTTTTTCTGCAGAAGCTGCAAGAAACATTTGAAATGTCAATGGGAGGAATGTTTTGAATGATCAAAAATGCCAACGGTGGTTTGAAAATTTTTCATCTGGAGATTTCAACCCCAAGGATCACTAAAAATGGGAAGATCAAAATCAATTGATCAAAAAGCCATTAAAGATGCTGTTGACGTCAATCCTAAATTAAGCAGCAGAGTATTAGCTCAACAATTCAATACAATTCACACCACCATAACTTCACGCCTTCATTAACTGAGAAAGATATCAAAAATTGAACAATGGGTCCCTCACGATTTGAATGATGCTGAAAGAAACGAAGATTGATTGTCTGCACATCTTTCCTTTCAAGGAGCCATCGAGATCCATTTTTGGAAAGAATTATCACTGGAGACGGAAAATGGGGTTTTCACAACACTACTGAAAACAAAAGATAATGGTTAGACCGAAATCGAATTCCACAGCAAATTCCAAAACAGTGACGACACCCAAGGAAGACCATGCTCTGTTTATGGTGGGACATGAGAGGATTAATTCTTTATGAGTTACTAGACCCAACCAAACAATTACAGATACATAATTAGCAGTTTGATGATCTCAGAACTGCTTTATAAAGAAAAAACCAGCATTACTAAATAGAAAAATGTTGCGCTTCAACACAGCAGTGCTATAACTCATACAACAAGAATAACTCAGGAAAAAATTATGGGCTTCAATTGGGAAGTTTCACGTCATCCACCTTACTTGGCTGATATTGTTCCATTTGATTACCCTGTTTTCAGATCTTGCTAGCATCACTTGAGCAATAAAATTCATGCAAATGGCGAACAACTAATAAATAACCTAGATTTGTTTATCTCTTGAAATTCAAGATTTTTAAAAAAAGGCATTAACACGTTGACTCCGATTGCCTCATTGGTGTAAAACTTCACTTTGTACGCATAGTCACTAGAAGGATCTGAAAAAAATTACAGAACCTAACCTAAGTGGTACACATACGTACCACATCAGAGTCAACGTGTTAAAAAGCTAATTAACTGTCGAAGAGAAGCTATAGGAAACGAGGGAAATTATTGTAAAAATTAAAAATAGCATTATGTGATTTTTTGAGATGAAATGTTGGAGAAAAACGACATGACTTTCGTTCCGACCTGATACTTGGCTAATCTGGAAATGAGTTGACTAGTTCGGACCCGATATTTAACTAATTTTAGCGTAAGACCAAACTACTTTTAACGCACGACTAGGCGAGTTTTGCTGTAAGACCGGACTAGTTAGGATGCATGCTCACCAAGTTTGGATTTGGATGTTTGAATGTCTTAAATTTGAAATGCTGGTTCGCAGAGGCGACGTCTTTTGTTTCAATACGAAAATCCCTCATTCGTCTGGAAGAAAATCCTTATTCATATTATTCTGACAGGTGATTGCAGTCATCGAAAGTCAAACTCGAGATTAAGTACAGTTGACTCGAATGAAAGAATATCTGGCTTGAGTGATACGAAGTTTTCTGCTAGTGAAAAAATGATCATTTCAAATGGCAATGAGAACCATCTCAATCTAAATAAATTGAACTAAAAAGGGAGAAAGCTTTATTCAAATAAAGAATTTTCTATCCTAATTAATAAGTGTTGCATAGTCATGCAACGGAACATGATGGAAATGAAACGAAGTTTGTTTCGTAAGTGAAAATGAAACATCAGAGGGCTAAGAGCCGTTTTGTTGATTTTCGTGATCATGTTGATTAGTATGTGGGTGATAATTTAGAAATAACTCAAACGAACTATGTGTAACGCGATGAGGATCTTATATGCCAGGGTGGCATATTATAGGGCGAGTAAACTGCAGTGTAATCTCGATTCAGTGTGTTCAGTACCTGATGGACCGTTGATGACCGAAGATACCTGATTTAACGATTCGATATATCACGGAAATAATTTAAATGCCACCCTGAGTCATTCCATGAAAAAGAACTAGCCAAGTGAAATTGAACACGACAGCCTGAACGAGATCAAGGGTTTAATCTGATCCGCAAATTACCCACACTACACTGAAGTGCGCCACTTACAGGAGTTACAGAGGAGTATTGTGCTGTACTAGAAAGAAAAGATGGAAAATAGCACCCATGTGCATTCCCCCATATATATTCTGACATTCAACCAGTGCCTCCTCTCACATTTGATGGAAATAAGAGGGACGAGTTGTAATGTGCGACTATACATATCTTCTATGTCGTCTTTGTTTGGGGCTTTGAGACTATACGTATCAGAACCACGTCGTGTGTAGCCTGTGGCCATGACCAGCATGAGCTATATCAGTGGTCTTCAAACTTTTATCAGCTGCGACACCCTTTAAAAGATTTTATTTTTGTACGACCTCTTTAACTTTAGCAAAATAAAGAATAAAATATAAATATAGCAGAAAAATTTAATGTTTATAAAGAAATTGGGTCTAATATTAATTATTTATCGGAAAAAATGATACATTTTATCCTAAAATTATATTATTACATAAATTAGAAAAGTATGATCCTACATTCCGCGACCCCCTTTTAATGGCCGCGCGACCCACACTTTGAAGAGCACCGAGCTGTATAGTGATTGACCACAGAAATGTGCTAATTGTGATAAGCAGCAATCTACTGGATCTCGGGAATGCTTCCATTATAAATCGGAAGAGGAAATACTTGTCAAGCAATCGGAGCAGCGACCGAGCTATGGTGAAGTGAAGAGCGTAATAAGCAGATGTCATGCCCGAAACATCGTATACTGGAAAAGTGTAAGCTTCACAAAGGAGATTCAACTACCTCGCGACGGTTTGCCCAGCTAAACCAGGGAGAAGCTTGAGAATAACTGGATCTGAGTATCATATCTTTACTTTACATTATCAGAGCTATCTGGCGAGTAAGACTAAGGTGTTTTTCCACTATAATGGCAAGAGCGACAACCTTGAAGTTGATATTTGTCATTTGTTCTATTACCTTCTGGGTTTCTTTTGATTGGTGAATTTCTACCTCCAAGTTTTCTTACTGGTAATTTTTTTCATTTTTGTATTTTCCACTAGATCAAGCTGCAGAACGAGTAAGCTTCTTATCACCAGCAATAGCATCATTAGGGCTAGCCTTTTTCAATGTACATATTTAGACCTACACAATGTTGATTTCTTCACATTTCAGTTGTATTTATTACTACGGGTAGTGCACGAGAATGGTGTAGAAAATTAAAAAAAGGCGAACTGACTTCCACCTTTTTCATGGACGTCCGTTCGCCTTTTTTTAAATTTTCTACACCATTCCCATACACTATCCTTAGTCATAAAGTTATCTCCGTACACTTAGCTCATTCTGTGATGGATTTCATCAGCACTACGTCTTTCTGCTAGCATAAAACTGGTTAAATTTTGTAACTCACATTACGCAGGAGTATCGACCGTAGCGGCCATGTTCAATTGCCCGTATCTCAGGAAATTGGGTTCTATCAGTTTTGACGATTATGTGGAGAAATAAGTAAGACCTTGCTCTACTTTTGGTAATATAATTATGCTCTGTAAATTTACCGTTTTCATGGCTAACAAGAGGTTAAAAAACAACCCTCGTAGACTTCCGATTAAACTAACATCAAGCATACAATGGGAGTGAGATATTTATACTTTATCAACTTAGGGCTAAACTATTTTGATTACGTTTAAGGAAAATTTCTACTCAGCTAATATTACCACACAGAATATAGCCCATTCTAGTCACATTTGAGGGTCATATGGTCCTTGTCACTCTGGGTTGCGATTAGTCGTATTGGAATCTGAACACTTAAGTGATTAGGCACGTGCTGAATCTCAATATACCACAATAGTCAGTCTCAAACGTAGGCTTTAAAAGAACGTATTCTTATCCAGACGTTTTAGCAACATTTGAAGGTAACGATGAGACACAAACATACTTTATGTTAGCACCGTTATCGAAAAGACGAGTGAAGTTTATCTCACGACCTAAGACAATATAAAAACAATCATGAAAGTACTAAAAACTAAACATAAACTAGGTATTTACACAAGAGAAACACACTAAATTTCATTCAACTGATTCGTCAACTTCAACATAAAACAAAATTTTCAAGTACACAGTTTCACTACGCTTGACGCAGAGCCTAAATTTATTGTCATATAATACAAGAAATTCAGAAATTTCAGCGAGTTGGAAGGATAGCACACTGAGAAAGAACGGGAACAGGATAGTAAGTAACAATGCGTGCTGATATGCTCCCCAACATGAATACACAATGTACTAGTAAAAGAGCCCCCGTACTCAGACACACAATTTGCGTAACTGCGTTTAGGAATTGCAAATGTAAACTGAACAAAAAAAATCAACACATAACACAACAAACAGTAGTACCAACCATCGTTTTTCATCATTACTGAATGCTATGCCAGTCGTGACACAGCAGTTTTTCTCATTGTTAAGATTAAATACCTACGAACATTATATGTCTCAAATTATATTGTAAGGGCGAGCCATAGAAAATAAGAAAAATCATTGCCAAATACATTATTTTCTTTGGGTGTTCGTCCTACATCATTTTTGACACTTAAAGAATAATCGCCTGTCACTAACTTGAATAGCTCATCTAGATCGTTCTTCGAAACATCGTATACATTTAAACTTGTCACGTGATGCAGCCTACATTCAAATAGTTAGCCTATGTATAGGCAGAGACAGTAACAGATCTCTCACATCTCTAGTTCACTGGTTCTGTGCTTACTGTCATGACGTTTATTAAGACTTTTCCCGAACAGATTAAAATAGTTCCACAGCATGCACTGAAATACATTACCTACGTCGTGCTTAAGGCATCGGTGTCCCTGAATTTCTCATTTGTAGGCATAGAAATCGTATTATTATTCCATGTTGAATAGTTTACTTGCGCCATGCTCAGAGCTTTGCGCTCATTTGCAGTAATTTTCGGGGCCAATGTTCTAACGATTCTCACTTTAACAGTTTACCCCCACCGTGCTTGCTGATTCTATGTGTTTTCAAACTTCTTTTCACTGCAGAGGAATATTCACACAACTCACATTTGAACCGTTCCCCTTTTTCGTACTCACTGGCTTGGTGCGCCCTCAAATTACATTTCACGGCAGAAGAATATTCACAAAACTCACATTTGAACAGTTCCCCGCTTTCGTGGTTACTGGCTTTGTGCGCCCATAAACAAGTTTTCTGGACAGAAGAATAATCACACAACTCGCATTTGAAGCATTCCCCCTTTCCGTGCTTACTGACTTGGTCCCTCTTTAGAGACCTCCTCCAGGCGAAAGAATATTCACAAAACCCGCATTTGACCAGTTCCCCTCTTCCGTGCTTACTTGCTTCGTGATCCCGCAATTAAATTTTCTGGGCCGAAGAATAATCTCACAACTTGCATTTGAACCGTTTCCCTTTCCCGTGCTTACTGACTTGGTGCTCCTTCAATTTATCTTTCACGGCAGAAAAATATTCACAAAAGTCGCATTCGAGCCGTTCTCCTTTTTCATGCTTACGAGCTTGGTGCAACTTCAAATTACCCCTCACGGTAGAAGAATATTTACAAAACTCGCATTCGAACCGTCCCCCTTTACCGTGCTTAATAGCTTGGTGACTCTTTAAATTAAATTTCGTGGCGAAAGAATATTCACACAACTCACATTCGAAACATTCACTTACCCCGTGCTAACCTATTTGGTGTATGTTCGAATCACTACTGCAGATAGAGAAATTGTCACAAGACTTGCATTTACACTGTTTTCCTGAACTGTGTTTTTCAAGTTCATGTTGTCTCATTATGTTTCTATCTGCGCAACGATAATCACATGCTTGACATTTGAACAAGTTCTCACTATGTGTCGTCTCAGTGCTTTGTTTCAAACAGATTAAGACAATACAAAAATAATCACTCAATTCACCCTTAGATGACACTCCCAATTTATGTTCGGAACAAGGACTACTATAACCAGGACGTGCATCGCCATGTAGCTGAGTACGGTAGCGGAGGCCATCGCATTCTTAGTAACATAACATTTTCTATCGGACAAATTGATCAAAAATTACTTCTTTCAAGCAATAGAAGGGATAATATGGTTTTACAGTGAATTTCAAATGATTTAAAGCACTGTAATGCTTTGAAATACCAATTTTAACCGGACTTAACATGTATTATTGTATGAGCTTAGTGGCCACTTTATAGAAAGCCGAATTGCTGCAGTTTTAGACTTTACAAGTTGATTATAGTTAAACCTTTTTCAATGCAAACAACCAAACATACAAACATTAACGCAAACAAACAAACAGACATAAAAGCAAAAACTTACCAAACTGCAGCGATTAGTCAGCCAACCGGGCCTTCTTGACAGAGGTCTGAAGGACTGCATTTTTCTGCTAGTCTTTCTCTGAGGGGTTGACAGCAAATTTGAGGGGTTTACAGCAAATTGAGTGAGTGTAGTAGTCGTCAGAATACTGCCCTTTCTTTGACTCGTATAGTTCCTTGACGTTTCATTGTCAAGACTGGTCTTCTGGCCCTTTTCACTGATCCAGTTGTTGCAGATGCAGTTGTTTAGCAGCTGTACTGTGTCAAAAAGGAGAAACCAGACACGCACGTTGTCAAGAGGATGCTTAGCTGTGGCACTGCAATTACCTAGTGATTAGAATAGAAGTGGCCTTGCAGTCTCGGTTGTTCTCGGCCATGCCAATCAGCAACCCACCAGAAATTGAAACAGTTGGGCGAATCAGTATTTCATCTACCAAGAGAAACACATTCTTCTGTTGCAGTGTCTGGACTTTGTCAAATATTTCCCTCAGCACCTGGTGCTTGTCAGTAGATGAAGTGATGTACTGCAGCTTGCGTTTGCATGGCAGCACCAAAGTCTATGAGCTGTTCATAATTACACTTCGGGTATTGTCCAGGATTTAGGCGTGTCCCGTAGGATAAATGATGAGGTCGTTTGAAGTTGAGGTAATTGAAGCTGTGATCTGAGAATAAATCACAAATTAAGTTTACAGAACTAATTATTTACCTTAAAATTAACTACTCTGACATAACACTGGCATCTGAAATGGCCCACATGAATATCTTTTCAATGTGCCTACACTAAAATGTAGTTCAAACATAATCCTAGCCATTGAAGCTGACTGAAAACACTGGCAGCTACACTGAACTAGAGTAATGGCATTGATCTCACAGTTGCAGCTCAAATAACAAGTTGCTGCCACATGCACACAAATATATAATTTCCTTTTGGAACAGTACTAGCATAAATATAATTCCTTTAGAAAGGAAAGCATATAGATAACTGAAGGTGCAGGTATAAATAACTTGAGGTTCACCAACCTCAGTGTTAGACAGAAATATCTTATACATCACAGTTAGAAAATGTTTTAGAGCCTCTGCACAAGAGGGAATTACAGTGCCAACTTATTACCCAAAAATATAGTAAAGTACCATGATTGACACATCAAAGCATGAGTATCGCTTAGAAACATAAAGCTGCTGCAATTCAGCATCACAAATGAAAAAGAAAAGGCCAACTGTATTTAGCAACAGGCACTGTTTTTTATGCAAAAAATCATACACTTAGAGCACACTGAATGAAAAATATAAAAATTGTTTGAGGAACTTTCTTTCCAATGTTGGGTGGTTTGAAAACCTTTTATATCTACATTGAACACATTATAACGCTGCTGTAGACCAGAAAACATTTTCTACATTCTACACTGAATGTTACATTTCCTGTGAATGAGTACCAGTTAAATGAATGAATTGACTATGCATGTAGAATGCTTTTTGGTATCTTACTGTATGACCATGACTCTATTGAGCAGGAAAGGATGGACATTTAATTCATCACAAACACACTGATGAGATAACCTCCTCGCTCATATGAAATACATATACTGACATTTTTCAGTATCACACATAAATTCTACAGCTATGCTTGTGCTAGAATGCGGGTGATTGAGCAGGAAGGACTAAACACATTTAATTTATCACAAGCATGGATGAGATCACTTTTTGGCTCACATGAAATACATATACTGATACATGTCAGTATCACAAATTTTTGCAGCTATGACTGGCAACAGAATATTATATTAAATGATTCTAGTACCTTGAGCATTCTTCAGTGTCCTATGGATATCACAGTTGGCCTCCTGCCTGCATAGGCTATGACTGCATTTTTACAGGTATGATAATACACAATGAGAATAATGCTGATATCGACAGACTTAGAGAGTTAAGTAAACTCACGATCACATTTTACCCTTTACACAATATTTTACATTTTTTGATTTGGTGTGGACTTAACACTGTTTTTAACACGTTAAGTGCGAAGTGACCCACCGGTGGGTCACTCAGGTTAGGTTCTGTAATTTTTTCAAAGCTTTCTAGTGACTGTATGTACAAAGTAAAGATTTGCACCGGCTAGGCAACCGCACTTAACGTGTTAAACACGATGCTGGCTACATGTGACTTCTATGGCGGCGGGAAAGACAAAGCTACGCCGGCACACATGTGGCTAAAACTGCTGGAGTCTCGGTATTGCCAGCCAGCGACTATCCCTCTGTCCCTTTTTCTCTAATGCAAGTTCTAATTTATTTATATTTATTTTATATCCTGACCTGGCAGGACACTCCCCATCTCGGACGATGACCGAAAAAATACAACCCAAGAAACCGAAAATAGGAGGCGTTTAAGTCTAGGTGGAAGTGCCGGGTGTTTCCAAGATCGGTAATATGTTTTGGAGGGCCCTCTCTATCGTCGCCCTGCACCAGGATTCTTTGCTGGATGCGAGGTCGATGAACACAGAGCGTGAGAGAGCGTCTCTGCTAGTAGATGTAGCAACTTCGTCCGAGGCCCAGAGATTGCGCATGGTGTTGCAACCTTGGACAAGCACAACGTCTCCGATATTTCCACAATCTTGAGAGAGGAACGGGCAAATTGTTGAGAAGTGTGTTCGTCCCTCTAAGACAGTCGACATATGTAAGCTCTGAGGTGCATGCTTTAATGTTGATCCCGGTACGTGCGATGCTCTGGAGTTCCTGCAACGGTATCTTATCGTTTTTGCGCTTGATTTGTGGGATTTCAACAATGTCTTGATGTATAGCGTTTTCTAAATCTGTCCCTTTTTCACAATTGGTGTGTAAAGCGTCCCACATGGTCGTGAATGCAATTGCCGGGTCGCCTGATAGCTGACTCGTGATGCCTTGGATCAGCTCCCAAGATCGGCCTTTCGTGTTTGTCGTGTGGACGGTCATTGCGTCGTGCGATCCCATCCAGTATTGTTGTAAGTGATGGTGAATGGCACTGCTCCAATTGTTGAAAAAGCGCACATTACCGTCAATAAGTGGTGTCACCGCTTGAAATACGTTTGGCGTCGTGGAGCACTGGGGCTGGTGATAGGTTGCCTTTGTTCGTATGTCGGGAACAACTGGTGTAGTTGGATCGTGTGGGGCTGTCTTTAATTCGCTCCCCATCTTGGCGACAATGGGGGCCAGTGCTGTTGCCTTGGACCCTGCCTCGTTCTCTATCGCTGCTGGAAGGTCTTCGGAGTTAAAAGGCTGGTGGCGCCCTAGTATCGCTACAAAGGTGTTCGTTCGTTTGTAGGATTTGCATGATGTGATCTCTTCGTTATTGCTGTTTTTGGCTTCTGTGTGTTCCTCTTTTCTTGTATGCTCTGGAAAATCCTCGAGATCGAGATCTTGGGTACCTGTGGCGGAGGGAGCCACTGACGTCGGTCGTGCGGATATTCCTGATGGTTGGGAGAAAGTGTCGAGCTTTAGGGCTTGCAGCTCTCCATTTATCATCAAGAGCCGATTCTTGACGATGCGGACATCCTCTTTTCGGGCCTTCTCTGTCTCGCGAGCCGCCGCCGTGGAGCCTTGGCTGAGGTATCTAACTGCGAGAACTCCGCTCGCTTTTGTCCGTTTCACGAGGGATTACTTCAAAGCACGGCTGTAGTCTTGTAGTTCCTGTTCATTTTCTGTATCTGGGTCTCCAAGAGAGGTGAGGTCTTCCAACCCTGTGTGAAGAGCCTCTACTTCGTTCTTGAGTATGTGGAGTGGAGGCACTCTTGGTTTGGCACCGCCGTGTGTTGACTCGCGGATCGAGATTATTTGGTAGCTCAAAGCGAGCTTCCCTGTTTGTCGGGCTGAGACCCTAATGTTACTTTGAGACGTTACAGTGTGACTTGGTGCTCTGTCACGGAGGGACTGCTGCTGGTCCGCTCTCTCGCTGTGAAGACGCTGCCAAGTCTCCGTCCTCCACCGAATATTACTGGCACACAACTCCGCCAGTCAATGAAAAATATCAATGTCCGGGACTTAGGCGTGTCCCGTAGGATAAATGATGAGATCGTTGAAAGTTGAGTTTATTGAAGCCGTGATCTGAGAACAAATCACAAATTAAGTTTACAGAACTAATTATTTAACTTAAAAATAACTACTCTGACATAACATTGGCATCTGAAATGGCCCACATGAATATCTTTTCAATATGACTACATTAGAATGTAGTTCAAACATAATATTAGCCATTGAGGCTGACTGAAAACACTGGCAGCTACACTGAACTAGAGTAATGACATTGATCTTACAGTTGCAGCTCAAATAAGAAGTTGCTGCCACATGTACACAAAAATATAATTTCCTTTTGGAACAGTACTAGCATAAATATAATTCCTTTAGAAAGGAAAGCATATAGATAACTGAAGGTGCAGGTATAAATAACTTGAGGTTCACCAACCTCAGTGTTAGACAGAAATATCTTATACATCACAGTTAGAAAATGTTTTAAAGCCTCTGCACAAGAGGGAATTACACTGCCAACTTATTACCCAAAAATATAGTAAGCTATCATGATTGACACATCAAAGCACGAGTATTGCTTAGAAACATATAACTGCTGCAATTCAGCATCAAAAATGAAAAAGAAAAGGCCAACTGTATTTAGAAACAGGCACTGTTTGTTATGCAAAAATCATACACTTAGAGCACACTGAATGAAAAATATAAAGATTGTTTGAGGAACTTTCTTTCCAATGTTGGGTGGTGTGAAAACCTTTTATACCTACATTGAACACATTATAATGCTGCTGTAAACCAGAAAACATTTTCTACATTCTACACTTAATGTTACATTTCCTGTGAATGAGTACTAGTTAAATGAATGAATTGACTATGCATGTAGAATACTTTTTGGTATCTTACTGTATGACCAGGACTCTATTGAGCAGGAAAGGATGGACGTTTAATTCATCACAAACACACTGATGAGATAACCTCCTGGCTCACATGAAATACATATACTGACATATTTCAGTATCACACATAAATTCTACAGCTATGCTTGTGCTAGAACGCTGGTGATTGAGCAGGAAGGACTAAACACATTTAATTTATCACAAGCATGGTTGAGATCACTTCTTGGCTCACATGTAATACATATACTGATACTTGTCAGTATCACATAAATTCTACAGCTATGACTGGCGACAGAATATTATATTAAATGACTTTAGTACCTTGAGCATTCTTCAGTGTCCTATGGATATCACAGTTGGCCTCCTGTCCGTATAGGCTATGGCTGCATTTTTACAGTTATGATAATACACAATTAGAATAATGCTGATATCGACGGACTTATAGAGTTAAGTATACTCACGATCACGTTTTACCCTTTACACAATATCTTACATTTTTTGATTTGGTGTGGATTTAACACTGTTTTTAAGAACGATGGTGGCTACATGTGACTTCTATGGCGGCGGGAAAGACAAAGCTACGCCGGCACACATGTGGCTAAAACTGCTGGAGTCTCGGTATTGCCAGCCAGCGACTATCCCTCTGTCCCTTTTTCTCTAATGCAAGTTCTAATTTATTTATAATTATTTTATATCCTGACCTGTCAGGACAGGTATGATTGAAGAGCAAAATAATAATCATTCATGGAAAACTGATTCTGTGATAAAAGTTCCAACAGACGTCAAAAATACCAACTTCTTCTCCTTCTCAGTGTCGACATAGGCTGACGTGTGAGCTTGAAGGGTGACAACATTTTGGATCGTTTTGTCAAACGGGATGTCATACATAGTTCATTGCCAAGTGCACAGTTTCGTCGGACTGCGTATACGATCTCAAACCATAGTTGAGATGAAGTCTCTTAAACAGTGGTACACTACTGCCGTTTTCAACGCACTAAGCGTTAGTGGGGAACACAAAGTGGGCTTGTTTTTGAAAATCACTGATAGGCTTCACTCACTGAAGTTGGCGGTCACGAACAAACACACAAGCCTTTCTTTCGATCTTGAAATAATCAAGTTCTTGTACTGCTTCTGCAGATTACGTTCAGGTGTGAAAGCATCAAATGAAGTAATCTTATCCTTCTGAAGAAAATACCTCAGCTGTTGGTCTTCCACCTTCGCCAGAGAAGATCCAGGTTATGGAGATGACAGACATGAAGCAGGCACATTGAAGATACTGGGAGAGATTTCACTTGTTCACACAACCCCTCACTTGTTCGGCATTTTTAATACATATAATTAGTAATAAACTTTGTAAACAAACAGTATCCACTTATAAATGCAGCAATGTGCCTCGAAACAAAGAACTATGTCCGATTAAAACCGAGCGACAGACTACGACAATGTTCACACTATGACAGATGGAGGTTAACTGAACTCTGTGAACTGGCCTCCGCTACCGTAGTCAGCTACATGGCAATGCACGTCCTGGTTATAGTAGTCCTTGGTTCGGAACAAAGGTGCCGCCTAAGAGCTGTCCTTCTGAACAGTAGCGGAATCACAAAGCTCACACACGAAAGGCAGTGTCACGAGTCCGTCAGGAGGTCTGACCTCAACGTCGCTGTTCGCACAAAATACATCTGGTGCTAGCGAGTCGGTGCTCTCCTGAGACCCTCCAGCTGATTGTGAATGGACAGTACTTGTGTTGCACGCACCAGAGCTGCCTTCCCTCACCTTGTTATTTGCTTCTATGTGTCCAGTATGTGCCTCAGCACAGGACCCGTCTACTTCTTTCTTGAAAGTAAGGGCAGAATAGACTGCATTCGGACTAACCTGTGATAAATGGCATCTGCAAATTATCTAATAATATTCAGGACAGTTTAACAAACACATTCCTTTCACACCAATAGTGAATAATAAATATTTACGAATTACAATTGACATAGAACTAAGTACTTTTCGCAGTTTTAGAAATTTATTCTCTAGAAATTGTTAATAAAACATGTCCTGACAGGTCAGGATAGAAAATAAATATAAATAAATTAGAACTTCCATTAGAGAAAAAAGGGACAGAGGAATATTCGCTGCTGCCAATACCGAGACACCAGCAGCTTATGAGACACGTGTGGCCGGCTGCCCGCGTCGCTTTGTCTTTTTCCGCCACCGTCGAAGCCACACGTAGTCAGCATTGTTCTTAAAAACAGTGTTAAGTCCACACCAAATCAAAAATGTAAGATATTGTGTAAAGTGTAAAATATAATCGTGAGTATACTTGGATCCATAAGTCCGTCGATATCAGCATTATTATAACGGTGCATTATCATAACTGTGAAAATGTAGCCATAGCCTATGCAGACAGGAAGCCAACTGTGATATCCATAGGACACTGAAGAATGCTCAAGGTGCTATAGTCATTTAATATAATATTCTGTTCCCAGTCTTAGCTGTAGAATTTGTGCCACGCTGACAGGCATCAATATACGTATTTCTTGTGAGCCAAGAAGTTATCTCATTCATGTTTGTGATAAATTAAATGTGTTTAGTCCTTCCTGCTCAATCACCAGCGTTCTAGTACAAGCATAGCGGCAGAATTTGTGTGATACTGACAAGTATCAGTATATGTATTTCATAAGAGCCAGGAAGTTATCTCATCAGTGTGTTTGTGATAAATTAATTGTGTCTATTCTTTCTTGCTCAATAGAATCCTGGTTGTACAGTGAGACACTAAAAAAACATTCTACATGCATAGTCACTTCTTCATTTAGTTAACTAGCATCTATTCACAGGAGATGCAACATTCAGTGTAGAATGTAGAAAATGTTTTCTGGTCTACAGCAGCATTATAATGTGTTCAATGTAGATATAAAAGGTTGTCACACCACCCAACATTGGAAGGAAAGTTCCTCAAACAATTTTTATACCATTAATTCAGTGTGCTCAAAGTGTATGATTTTTTGCATAACAAACAGTGCCTGCTGCTAAATAGAGTTACCCTTTTCTTTTTCATTTGTGATGCTGAATTGCAGCAGTTATATGTTTCTAAGCAATACTCGTGCTTTGATGTGTCAATCATGGTAGTTCACTATATTTTGGGTAATGAGTTTGCAGTGTAATTCCCTCTTGTGTAGAAGCTCTAAAACATTTTCTAACTGTGATGTATAAGATATTTCTCTTTAACACTAAGGTTGGTGAACCTCAAGTCATTTATACCTGCACCTTCAGTTATCTATATGCTTTCCTTTCTAAAGGAATTATATTTATGCTAGTACTGTTCCAAAAGGAAATTATATTTTTGTGTACATGTGGCAGCAACTTGTTTTTTGAGCTGTAACTGTGAGATTAATGCCATTACTATAGTTCAGTGTAGCTGCCAGTTGTCAGTCAGCCTCAAGTGCCAGTATTTTGTTTGAACTACATTCTAGGGTAGGCACTTTGAAAAGATAGTCATGTGTGCCATTTCAGATGCCAGTATTGTGTCAGAGTAGTTAATTTTAAGTTAAATAACTAGTTCTGTAAATTTAATTTGTGATTTGTTCTCAGATCACGGCTTCAATGAACTCAACTTCCAAAGACCTCATCATTTATCCTACGGGACACGCCTAAGTCCCGGACACTTATTATACTTAGGCCAGGTGTATTCTTTTTTTTTGTTGAAAACTTTGTGGCTGGCCTCAATCAGATTACTTGTAAAGTTTGTAAATTCACTCTGTAGATCATCTATTCCTTTGAGCTCAGGCTGTTGCAAAGCAGCTGTCCAGTTCTCCCATGTCCCACTTCGAAATTTCCTTGCTGGCCGTTTTCTGAAACCTGCAGTTGATGGAGCCACTCCAATACTGGTTTCAACAGGAAAGTGGTCGCTTCTCATATCTTCTTCTGTTGTTACAACTACAGTGGACTGAAAGTTTGCAGAGACGAATGTCAAATCAAGGGTAGAAAATGAATTCTGGTAAACATTGTAGTAAGTTGGCAAGGAGGGAGGAGTTATTAATGATATAGAAGGGTCATCCAGCAACATTTGAGCTATATTCCGACCAGTGGTGTTAGCCGGCTTTGTAGGTTCCCACATTGGATGATGAACGTTAAAATCCCCCGCTACAACGCGGACAGGTTACAATTGATTCGTGTAGTGTATTAGCTCCCTTGTAGTTACTATTTTGTTCGGTTTGTAAGCACAGAGCACGGAAAGTGGAGTACCGTTTTGCAGGTAAATGTTAATTCCCAACACTTCAAGACAACTGGGGAAAAACTTTGTCAGTTGAAACTCAGTGTAGGTGACATCACTCTTAACAAGTATTGCCACCCCACCACCAACATGCACATCTATTCTGTGCATGTAGATTGCTGTGTACCCAACAAAACGTGGTTCAAAATTTGGTGAAAGCCAAGTCTCATACAGACACACAATGTGTCGCTTGAGGGTGTAGAGTGTAATTTTTAGGTAACTTAGTTTATTGCAAACACTTCTGCAGTTCCACTGAAATATATTTAGTTCTTTTTGTGCATCCATTTTGCTGTTTTATAGGTAAATTCAGTGCCAGTAGAATTTTGTGAGGCTGTATTGTTGTTATGGAGTTTTCCAGTTAAATTTTTAGTCCGAGTCCCAGTGTTGTGCTTGTTTTTTTGTGAGGGTTAGTTCGTCCAATGACAGGAGAAGGTGTAATATCCATGGGAGGCAAGATTCTTGAAATTTCCTCAATAGTCTTTTGGGAGATTATATTAGAGCATTGAGATTGGTCCAGGGGTTGTTGAGAATTTTCTGATGGAGCATGTAGAGATTGAAGTTGAAATGGTTCTGCAGCAATTTTATGTACCATCTCTGGAGGATCCATCTGAACATCTTTCTGATTTGCAGCAGTAAATATCCTTATCAGGAGATCCAACACCTGGTTGATGGTGACGTGTTTTTGTGAGGGTGTTTGGAGTTCATCAATGGTTTGGGTACCAACAGTCATGGTTTTTGGTATTTTTAGAATCAGTAGATTGCCAGAATCTGGTTGATGTCTTGACAGAGTTGTGTTAGTAGGCAGCACTGATTGAGGTTGAGATGTTAGTGTTGCAGTTTGTTTAAGTACTTGCTTTACTGCATCTCTGTAAGATAACTTTTGTATTTGGCGTGTTTTTTCCACTTCTTTTGCTTGTTTCATTTTTGGGCATCTTCCATAATTAGCTGTATGGTTTCCACCACAGTTGCAGCAATTTCGTCCAGTGGTTTTGTTACACTCATTGCTGGTGTGGGGGCCACTGCATACAATACAGCGAGGAGCAGACCTGCAGAATGCAGCACTGTGCCCAAATCGTTGGCACTTGTAGCACTGCCACGGTTTTCCAATATATGTATTCACCCGGTATTGTTGGTAACCTATTCTGACATATGGAGGTAGCCTGTTTGAATAAAAAATTACTTTGAACATTGATGTTTTGATTTTTTTCCTTCCCCTGAAGATTTGTTTTGCCACAGCTCCGTTGAA
Source organism: Trinorchestia longiramus (assembly GCA_006783055.1). Taxonomy (NCBI): domain Eukaryota; kingdom Metazoa; phylum Arthropoda; class Malacostraca; order Amphipoda; family Talitridae; genus Trinorchestia; species Trinorchestia longiramus. Next base: position 21,380 of record VCRD01005882.1, read on the forward strand.
TCCTGCTTCCTTCAGTGCTTCTGTTAGGTCTTCATTGGAAGTGTCCTCGCCAAAGGGTCCGATAACTCCCACAGAGGTGCTCTGGCTAGCTGGAAGCCGACATTTAACCCTCGAAGGGCCTATCTCTGTTATATTCAGTAGTTCTGAGGGGTCTTCATAGTGCCTATCCATGGTGACAAGTAAATTTGTACCAAGGTTTTCGGTGATCTTCCCAATACCCCAGTTCTCAAAAGTAGAAGCTGCCAATGCTTTAGCAAGTTTTATTTCATTTGAAAGGAAACTTTTGTTAGTGGGATCATCTATTGGTTAGACCAAAACTACTGTCGGCTGAATGGATGTTGAATTGTTTGTGTTTACTTCTCTTGGTCATTGTCCTGGGGTGATTGGGTTGTCCTCTTCTGAACTTATCTGTAGACTTTCACTAAATCCCTCAAAATTTGGTATTTCAAATGGATTTTTCCAGTAGAAAGAGTAGTTCCTGTTGGGGAAGGATATTGTTTCTGGCTGAATAATATTTAAGGTCATCATTGGAGCTTCCAAAATCAGTGGGTTTCTTTCCGTCAGTAGACCCTTTTCTTCTACATTTGATGCAGTTTGAGACGTTGAAGGTGGTCGAGAAGATTCTTGCAAAGGGGGCCAGGCTTCATCTTCTTCTCCTGAAGAGGAGACAGAGCCATTGCCCTCCTTATGCCTTCTCTTCGGCATACGAGTCTTGATTTGTTACTTCTGCTTTGATTGATCTTTTTTATTTTTCCTTTTCTGTTAAAAGTCACAGTAGCACGCTAGTTTGCAATTGCTCCTGTCACCAAAAACTTCCAGTCAAAACGCGAGACACTTTCAACAGTTCTGTCGTAGGTCAATTCCCCACCATCCACGTGCTACGTTACACCTCAATCTCCACGCTTATAAACTCTTAGTCCGACTGTTACACTTGACAGCAGGGTTGCCAGATGATTTGCACCACTTTTAGCCAAATGTTCCCCCAAAATTAGCCACAAATAGCCACTTATATTTATATTTTAAGTAAATTATAAATCAAAGATACAGATAAATATCTTACTTTGATGAGTTTATTAAATTGATTCCATGGTAATGTCATACATTTCTTGTAAAAATTGTTCTTCCGAATTATGTTTGCTGCATCCTGGTCGGTCAACTTCATTGATATCTTGTGTTTGGGGTGTTAAATACATGTTGCTTGTGAAGAGGCTGAGAATTCTTTCTGTTACATGATAGACTTTGCAACAAGTTTCAATTGCTAGCAAATATGATTTAATTCGCAAGACGGAGTCTATTGTTTTAGTCGCTAATTTGTTTCTTCGTTTGTGTTTTACATTTGTCACAAATGAAAAAATGCGTTCCACAAATGCATTACTAATGGGTGCTGAGAAAAGGTTGAGCATCACTTGACCAATATCACTAAAATATTTTTCTCCAAACGCATTTTCAAACTTGAAAACCATTGCCCAAAATTGGATTGGATGATGGTATGCTTCCTGTCAGGCTTACAGGAGCAGTTCCCGCCTGAACTCGTTCGTTCGCTGTTAATACCGAGAACAAACACGTTAAGTTTAGGATTAGATATAATTCTGTCGTATTTATTAAATAAATATTATTAACAATCAGTAAATTAGACATAATTAGGTAAAATGAAGGTGGCTAATTCTCAAAAATTTTCCTTAGCCGCAGGTCATGAAAATTAGCCACTTTGGCTAAAATTAGCCACATCTGGCAACCCTACTTGACAGCCCGGTTCATCAGCAAGCCCTAATTGTAATCTAAGCACGGAGTTGTCTCGCGACCTCTGAAGGGGGAGGAGGGTCATCTCTCCTGCTCGTCAGAGTGGGAGAGATGAGTGCAAGATATTCAATGGAGAGCTTATCTCTCCCACTTATGTAGAGTAGGAGTGACGAGCTGAGGATATTTAATGTGAAGTCAACATACCCCAGGGATAGACCCCAACCACTTGATATATGTGCGCTCAGCGCTCATTTCTTTTCCCTCCTAGTATCCCTTTCCGTTTCACCCTACTTAGGTACACCCTGTGCCAAACTCTCTCTCAAACCTTGCCTATTGGCACCGACCGACCGACCGACCGACCTAAGCACGGGATGGGAAATGAACTCGGACTGGTGTTTGACGTCCGTGAGAAATGAAATTTTTGCGGAACATTTATAAAATCTTTGCGACACAACTGGCACATAAATCATCACAGCAGAGTCCACAAGAAATTTCAGAAGCATAACAATTTTGTGCTTTCTTCATGACGAGGATCAGACAAACAAACAAGGAACAGAAGGCATCAAATCTGTGAAGGATATTAGACAGTAGGAGACAAGAAGATTCAAGATTTCTGGCAAACGTATACCCTCATATATGATTATGTTCTGGTAATTATATCTCGTCATGAACTTGTCTGCTCATAGTGTATGTAAGAATATTTCAACATGATGATGGCAATTTTTTACATTCATTACGTGTGTAAGTTTATGATAGAAAACTTCATCTTCTTTTCCCCATTTTGTCTTCTGTAGCGTTGGTACATCAATTTTCTAGTTCAAGCACACGTGAACTGCAAACTAAGTCGCAAGTACTCGTGATATCGTATATACAGTGAGAAATATTTTCTCAACAAAAGTTGTAAGAGTTTGGAAATGATGGGCTTAGACGATTAATCTCTTGCTTCTCCTTGACCTCCCCAAAGCTTTCGACAGTGTTGAACATACACAGGGGCTGCAAAAAATCTCTAACTCGGGAATCCCCACACAGTGGTTTCAGAGCTATCTATCAAACCGCTTTCACGCAGTCCAAATAGAGATCACGATTTCATCACCCTGTAGCGCCTCGGAAATATCGTAATTAATTTAGAATGCTCTGAGAGTCGATACCAAAAAAACATGAATAATTTTAATAATATTTTACAGATAATATTTATACTTATTTCACGTCATTTGAAACTAGTATTTTAAAGTGGAAAATTTCATCGTAGTTGCAACTTCAAATTGTAACCCTCGTCTACAAAAGACCCCAGTCAACTACGAGCCTGGAGGATTAGTCCCCAGCAGTTCGGTCTCAGGTATCACTCTGTAGCATGACCTGCTATCCCTTTAGAGGTTATGAAATTACAAGTATTAAAATAACCTTCATTCTTAGTAATAAAAATAAGACACAACTTAGAGTAATCTTTACCAACTCCTTACAATTAAAACATGCATATTTAGTGTACATTATTGTAATAATATTTATATTAAGTAACGTTAGCCAGAGAGTATTTCCAATCGAAACTTTTTCTGGCAACATTTTCACACTCGTTATCGAGGTGCAGCTCTCCCAGCAAAGCCACTCGTGAACATCAACATGTGACGTTTGGTTAGAATTCTCTGGTGAGTATAATATGATTAAGTATTTCAGACTTGTCTTAATTTTTGTCTAACTTGCCAGTGTATCTGTGTTCTTTGGTGTATGTTTAGATTTTCCCCAAGTAGTTACTTCTTCTCCGGTGAAGTATTAAAGCAAGTCAAGTGGTAGGAATTGTTCTATAGGACAACTGTGATAAATCAGTGACTGTGTTGTAGTAATAATAGATAGTTTTCTGAATCATTGTGTTCATCACTATTCTCAAAGGACCTCATTTGAACAGGTCATTCCTAAACACAGTAATAAGTCTAGTCTGCAATTTCCTCAGGTGTAGATTTTATAAAATCATATTCTATTTAAGATATGTGTACTCAAGATATTTTTACTCTTATGCATCAGAGGTTAGAATCCAATTAAGCGGTTACAGTGATTTTAGAACTAAAACCAGACTCTGTTGACTAGATCTATTAACTAGGAACAGAATCTTAAGCATACAGCATGTCCTTGCTGATACCAAAACTAGGATGCAGCTTGTCCGTGACTTCAGCGTGTCCCGTAGGATAAATGACGAAGTCGTTGGAAGTTGAGTTTATTGAAGCCGTGATCTGAGAACAAATCACATATTGAATTTACAGAAATAATTTCTTAATTTAAAATTAAATACTTTGACATAGTACTAGCGTCTGAAATGGCACACATGATTATGTTTTCAATGGGCCTATACTAGAATGTAGTTCAAACATAATACTGGCCATTGAGGCTAACTGAAAACACTGGCAGCTACACTGAACTATAGTAATAGCATTAACCTCACAGTTGTAGCTCAAATAAAAAGTTGCTGCCACATGTACACAAAAATAAAATTTCCTTTTGGAACAGTACTAGTATAAATATAATTGCTTTAGAAAGGAAAGCATATAGATAACTGAAGGTGCAGGTATAAATGACTTGAGGTTTACCAACCTCAGTGTTAAAGAAAAATATCTTATACATCACAGTTAGAAAGTGTTTTAAAACCCCTACACAAGAAGGAATGACACTGCAAACTTATTACCCAAAAATATAGTGAACTTTTATGATTGACATATCAGAGCACGAGTATCGCTTAGAAACATAAAGCTGCTGCAATTCAGCATCACAAATGAAAAAGGAAAGGCTGACTGTATTTAGCAACAGGCACTGTTTGTTATGCAAAAAATCAAACACTTAGAGCACACTGAATTAAAAATATAAAAATTGTTTGAGGAATTTTCTTTCCAATGTTGGGTGGTGTGAAAACCTTTTATACCTACATTGAACACATTATAATGCTGCTGTAGACCAGTAAACATTTTGTACATTCTACAGTGAATGTTACATTTCCTGTAAATGAATACCAGTTAAATGAATGAATTGGCTATGCATGTAGAATGCTTTTTGGTATCTTACTGTATGGCCAGGACTCTATTGAGCAGGAAAGGATGGACATTTAATTCATCAGAAACACACTGAGATAACTTCTTGGCTCACATGAAATACATATACTGACACTTGTCAGTATCACACATTAATTCTACAGTTATGATAATGCACAGTTATAGCAATGCTGATATCGACGGACTTATGGATCTAGTATACTCACGATTATATTTTACACTGTACACAATATCTTACATTTTTGATTTGGTGTGGACTTAACACTGTTTTTGAGAACGATACTGACTACGTGTTGCTTTGAGGGTGGCGGGAAAGACAAAAGAGACGCCCGCTGGCACGTGTGGCTAAAGCTGCTGGCGTCTCGGTATTGCCAGCCAGCGACTATCCCTCTGCCCCTTTTTCTCTAATGCTAGTTCTAATTTATTCATATTTATTTTATATCCTGACCGGTCAGCACACAGCTTATATAATTTTATCCCTAATTTTGTCAGCTTAAGAATTATTATGTGTTTCTTTTATATGTGGAAAACTCAGTATTAATATTTTTACAGACCTAAAAGCTACTTCTTTGAAGGTCTCAAATCAATTATTTTGTAGCCATTACCTAATTCAGACCCATGAATACTGAAAGGCTAGGAATGAACCATTTTTATTTAATGTCAATTTTCCTGCTTCATGTTGCTAACATTGGGCTCTAAAAAAACCAATGCAAATCCTTAAGAATTATGCCAAGGATGCAATTTAATGATTTCTGCTTTTATCAATAAGTCATGAAATCAATTTAATAAACTCCTGCCTCACTGTAAGAAGGTGAAATCAAGAACTTGATTAAATAGTTAGCTGGTGGCTGATAATCTTTAACTAATGCTGCCTTCCGCAGTTTATCCTTACATAGTCTTGGAATTGCAAATGGGACTTATGACGAGGTTATGGGTTCTGGTATATGTACTCATCACTTCATGTTACGTGCAGAAATTGGGGAACCGTCTGCCACCCACTCACTGTGCATACTGCACTCACTGCACTCTCGGCACTCACTACACTCGCCCACTTCCTGTAATCGCTGTACAAGCCACGCTCTGCACTTACTGTACTCGCTATACTCGTGCTAGTCTCAAGCCACGGTTGCTATAGCTCTGAACTGGCCATTCATCCTTGAAGCTGGACTGGCCTAATCATCCTCTGGACTGGTTCAATCATCCCAAGATATATACCAAGCTATTTCTCGTGCCAACTTACTTAAATACCAAGCTGAGTTCCTGTCATGAGTTCTTTTATTCTACTTGAGTAAGGTCCCACGGGGAGATGGATTAGGTTTTGTTAAAGTTGGTTACTTAAAATTCCCCAAGCACAATCAAACTTTACAACTCAGCAGCAATTCTATTAACGCTTTCAGTCTCTCTCTGACAGGTTTCAGTTTCGGTTTCAGTTTCAGGTCCGGTTTCGTATTTCAAGTTCTCAGTTTTGGTCTTCGATCTTGGCCTTAACTTCTGCTCTGATTTTGGTCGTGTCCAATAATAAATCTGCAAACTACGAAGCCGACCGTATCACTAACCCCAGAAGAACCCCACCAAAACCACTACAACAGAAATATACCCGTTCCCTAAAAGGGAAAATAGCTGTTCCCCAAATTGATGACCCCTGTGAAGAAATACCCTCCTTCAAAACATTCATATGAAGCTCAAGAAACAACTCCTGTGAAGAAACATCCTCCTGCGAAACATTTATATTCAGCTTGAAAAACAGCCCAGTTAAGAATATACTGCCCCACCGAAGAAAAATGACTGCATCGAAGAACACTCTACTGTAAAACTCGACCTTCCTCCAGCCAACGGTTCAAAGCCATAAAACGATCAAGGAATTCCTTCGAAGATACATCTGCCCTACAGAAAGCGGCTGTTACGTTTAAATGGGGTTGCCAGTGTTATGTTTTGAATGACAAACAAACCAGGGGTGACCAGTTTTAAGTTTTTGGTCGGTGTCTAGAATAAGGTTTAAGATGTTACGCAACAATTTATCAGAAGGTAAGGTCATGGGGGTCGTCTAGTGCACCTCTAGTTGGGGAATTCAGTGATAACACGGGGACTCAGCTTTTGTTTATTTATTGGTCCGTAAGGCAGCAGCTGGAGAGAAGACATCCGTTGTCCACGAATAGAAGAGATTTATAACCAAGAGTTATGATCAGGTGTTATGTTCAAGTGTTACGATCAAGTGTTATGACCAGGAGTTATGATCAGGAGTTATCCTTTTCATGAAGTCCAAGAGGGAGAATGAGAAGCAAAAGTGATGGCTAGGAGTTTGAGTATGAAGACAGAGACGAGATGAGATGTGAGATCTGACGACACGAGATCTGATGAAATCTGATGAGGCCAGACTAAACGTCTTGAGACTAGAGCACCTGCGTTGAGACGAGAGCTAACGAGACGAGAGCAGGATTGCCAGGTGTCTGGAAGGGAAGTTTCGGCTAAATTTTTACATCCTCAAAAACAGAAACAAACACAAGCATCACCCGTAGCAAACCTAAGCAATGACAAGGTTAATCAGAATGAAATGCAGCAGTAAGGTAGACTTATCTCAAAAATTTTAAGAAAGCTGGAATTTAACCTTATAGAGATATAAAAAGCAAGTTCTTATCAAATAAACAAGGAAACTAGAACTCTTAAAAAAGTCTATTTTTAAGACTGAAATTGGGCAAAAGTTGCTTCAGTTTATAAGGCAATCTAGACAAGATAATTGAGTTTAAATAACTGAATTTAATCTATTGAACAAAGACATTGGTTTTTTAATGTTTGATTTAGGATAAATTAAATCTAGAGAAGGAAATGATTATTTGGTTCTTATAGTAACTAAAAATTATGAGCAGAATTGAAGGGTGGAAAGCATTAGTAGACTACCCGACACATTTGCCAAAAACCAGGGATCGTCGAGCAAGAGTAGACTACTATCCTCTAGTCTAGTCATCTCGTAAGATCATGTCGCGTTGACGTCGAGGTGAAGTAGACTACTTGCAGTAGTCCAGTACATCAGATCCAAGGCTGTAGTAATGCTGCTCAGGTGAAATGGATTACTCTCAGTTTACCAAGTCCGTATAAGAGAACTATTGTGATTGGTTGGAGTTTTCGTAGTGACTTGTGATTGGTTGGTGTTCTCGTCAAAGAAAATTGTGCACCATTCTTTGTTTTGTGGGTGACAAAGGTAAATTTCTGGCTATAAATATCGAGCTCAAAACATTTAAATTATTTTTTGTTATTGGTTTTTGTAAAATAAAGTCATTGTAAACAATCTTGTGGAACATACATCTGACTAATCTTAAGGTTTAAAAATTAACTGAAAATGAAGTATATGATATTAAAGCTGATATGAATTGATTTGCTACTATTGAAATAACATTTACAATATACAGACTTGGGGGACGGTCCATAACTGCAAATAATATACAAAAAACTTTCTTTACAGTTTACAATACATCATTTTAGGTTACTATCAGGCCTTTACGTAAGTTTTATCCGTTTCTTGATTTATAATTTTAGTGTACGATTATATTAATCGTACATATGTGCGGCTATCAAAATCACTTAAATATTATTTACACTTTCAAATTCAGTGATAACTATTATAATACATATTATTGACCCAAATTTACACTCCAAGCAATGAGCACTTCAGGCATCTTTTGCTACATGAATTTCAAAAGGGAAGTGCAGCAAGTCTAGCAATAAGATCGCTCACGAACACATACGGAAATCATTTGGTAATCGTAAGGAGTTGTAGAAGATGATTTTACGTTCCAAAAAGGAAGCATTTAGTCTTGAGGACGAGCTAAGAAAATAATGCTCAAAACGACTCAGTTTTGAAGAACTTATTGCTGGCTACCATTGATGATTCTTTCAAAACAACTAGAACAATGCGGAAGAAGTTTAACGTGAGCTGCATGACCATATGTCATGAAATTATAAGAATTGCTAAAGGCTGGAAAATAAATTCCACACGATCTTTCAGAGATCAATTTCCAACAACGTGTGAACTGTTGTCTTACTACGGTATGTTCAATTTCGAACCCAATTCTTAGATAGAATCGTTACTGGAGGTGAGAAATGGATAGCGTACAATTATGTTAAACGTAAAAGACTGGCTCGGCCGTAATTCCAACCTTATTCCACAGCCTCGACGTAGTCTGCTGCTGAAAAAATTTCTGTGTGTGGCGGGACATAAAGGGAATTGTTCATTATGAGCTGTTAGGTGGCAATCAAACCATAACTTGTGCAGTGCACTGCCAAAAGATACGCCGTTGGAAGACTGTTCTGAAGAAAAAACGACCTTCGCCTGTAAACAGAACCGGCATAAAAAAGGTACTGGCATATAAAAGGGCCAGAAAGCATCATTCTATTACTATTACTAAATGATCTTGCTAGAAATAGATAATTAGTTGTATAAATGCTTGGTATACGAATATCACATATATTGACGACCAGTTTCTTCTTTGAAATTTAAAATTTACTTGAATTTTCCACGCCATTAACAAATGATTCCAAGTTCCGTGTATTACTCCAGTACTATCAACCGGAATTCAAACGAATCAAGTTGTTCACGTCCAATTCGAAACTCACATGCGTGATTTTGTTGAAGAAATTCAACTTAGGCCGCTGTTTACATCAAATAACTCCTCCTGATCTAACTCGCTTTACGTGCCAACTTCAAATTACCTGACAACCAATGATTTTAGGGTCCATAATTTCTCCGTCTTAGGCCAAATGGAAAAATGTTTCACATTCAAGCTGTAACTATAACATTCTAGGAGATACAAAATTTATTCAACAATAATAT
>VCRD01005883.1:3154-30974 GCA_006783055.1 Trinorchestia longiramus
CTGCTTTTTGACATGGAAGAATAAAATTACTTCTTCTATCTTGATTAAAAATGTACAACGAATTTTATTTGTCCCTCTCTCAGCTTGATGAAGGATCGTTCGCTTAGTTCCCCTCCCTGAGGGATGTGTTCCTCTTATTTTCATCCCCAGTTAACATTAGCTCCTTTATTTTGATGTCGTCAGACAACTTAACAACAGCCAATACTATTTATTATGCTTTACGTTATGAATAGTATTTATTTACGTAACAGTCAACAGTAAGAAATTCTACATTAGTTTTACTGTCATTAGTGCACTGTGCTGCACCAACGTGCAATGTGCTGCCCCAATGTGCACTGTGTTGCACCAACGTGCACTTTGCTGCACCAACGTGCAATGTGCTGCACCAATGTGCAATGTGCTGCACCAATGTGCAATGTGCTGCACCAATGTGCACTGTGCTGCATCAACGTGCACTGTGCTGAACCAACGTGCACTGTGTTGAAACAATGTGTAATCTGCTGCATCAACGTGCACTGTGCTGCACCATGCAGCAGCGTCAGCTAGAAACATAATGCATCTCTAGTCAGCTCTAGATTTATACCGTGACTCGAAAAGGGATTTCAAAATGCTAGAAATGTTATAGTCGGGTAAAATTTTGTTTTCAAACTTTACCGATTTCTTTTTTAAATTTTTCTGCTTTTCATGTAGTTTTCTATTTCGTAATTTTTTTTAACTATCAACTTTGTTTTGTTCAGGCATGTCATGCGCCCTCTCATCAAGCTTTTACATTGCGTGATTTTGCTGAACATATGGGCTGCTTTGGCCTGGTTTCATTAATGTGTTTGCCAATGTAGGTAAATACTATTAATGCATGTGCAGTAACATGCTTGAAGAATGTGTATGGAACAATGTGACTTTTCCTACTGATTATAGTCAATCCGTGTCACCTAAACATAGAACAAAGCACAAGAAAGGAACGATGAATCTAAAGTATGAAGTAATGAAATCATTTTTTTCATGCGCAGAAAAATATTAATTATTATTATTATTATTACTCCATTGTAAATCTTCTATTGTAAACTGAATCAAAAATTCAGTCATGAGGCATAAAAATTTCAAGGTGAACTGTGGTGTCACACTTGCTGAAATCTTTGAGATTTTGATTTTTATCTATTTTTACAAATGACCAACTGATGTATTATTAATTTTTGATACACATGGCCAATAGTGAAAGTGATGGCCTTCATGTACACCGATGTGTTTATTAGAGTCAATAGGATAAATCTTTACTACCAGAGCTTGTGAGATGTTGGACCTCGCTTTATACCTTTTTATTTATACCAAGTTCTTTAATCTTTAGTTTGAAAAACAGAAACTCTCTGGTACGAGTTTGAATAACTCGTAAATCTTCTTATTAATAAATATCAGTACACAATATATGGATGTTACGGGCGCGATAAGTTAAAAATTTTATCTCCTTCGCCAACATCATGTAATTCGTCTTGTACAAGAACTGTGTAACAATAAAGCTATCATTTACCACTATACGATAAAGAGAACTATATATTGAACTGTCAGCATTTTTGTTCTAAATTCTACGAAATTTATTACCGGAAAACGCCTTTGTTATCAGCTCAGCTGTCTTCAACCAAAACTGTCTTACCAACGAGATTGCAACGTTTAGGAAGGCGTCCATGACGATGACATTGCTTTTTAAATGTTGCATTCTAACCATTATAGGAAGAACATGGTTGAATGGTCTGAGTATGGCAGAGAGTATTTTATTGTAGTAGTACGTGTGTACGTTAGGCCCTGTACTAATACGTGTCTTTATCCTTTCCCTTCTTCCCCCAATATTCATTTACTTCGCTACATCATCCTTATCCTTTCGTCCTTCTTTAAATTCACAAAATCGTAACGATTGTCTTCGTCGTAATCGTCCATGATATCAAACATGCGCTTCTTCGTTAATTATGCAATCAATTGTCATTTTGTGCACTATGTTTCATCCATTGTCTCGCATCATCCATTACGTCTGGCATCATCCATTACGTCTGGCATCATCCATTACGTCTGGCATCATCCATTACGTCTCGCATCATCCATTACGTCTCGCATCATCCATTACGTCTCGCATCATCCATTATGTCTCGTATCATCCATTACGTCTCGCATCATCCATTACGTCTCGCATTCGTCACTCCATTCTACGTGACGTATTGAGTTGCTCGTTCGTCACATCTTTTTCAATTTCCTTCATATCACGCACGAGCGTTATTTTTACAAAAATTATCTCCACCTCTGTAATTTATCAATATATTATTTAATTTAAAATACCTTTTTCCTTTAACTTGGCGTTCATACCTCTTTTACACAACTTCCTTGTTTTTCGAACTGGTGCTTCTGTACTGTTGATAAATTATTCGACCAACTTCCATATTCTTTTATGTTCTTATTGCAATTAATTATTTTGCGTCCATTCTTTCCGAACATCTTACTATTCGTTCTCGATGTGGAAACTAAAATTTTTTAATATGTTTTTCTTGATATTCTAATCCATACGCTGACATTCAACTCTCCCCAAACGTTTTCACTTTGTCCTGCCGTTTCCATGTTGCGCGTTTCCCCTGAATCGAAACCTTTATAATTTCTTGTCTTTCCCACACCTCCTTCGCTGTCACTCCTCGTTAACTACCATGGGCAATTAATTGTTCTAAATGTTCACAATTTCTTGGTCAAATGGGCAATGCTTCAATTCCCTTCCCACATCTGAACTGTTCCCTTGTGTAATAAATTTACGATTTCTTCACATAATTTTCTTCTCTGATCATTTTGAATCATTTATTTAAATTTGTATGACGTTTTCACTTTATTCTACCACTCAATTTTTAAATGTACTTTCATCTGGATTGTCTTAATTGTTCGTTCGTGTCCACGAACGTTTCATGAATTGCACTTTTTTCACTACTTTTTTTAATCGTTTCCCTAATTTTCTCTTGAATTCGGTTGCCTAAATTTCTTGATATTCATATGCTTTTGGTTTCACTTGTATAAATTTTTAATTCGTTTTTGGGTTTACTCCCAATGATTTTTTTCTCACACTCATATTAATTTACTTTTTATGCTTTTTTCGTTGTTTTCTCGCCTCAACTTAACATACTGGACGCTCCTGCCCTCTACATCATCCTGATTATTGATTCAAAAATCTTTAATTTTCCCACCATCATTACTTGGCCTCACTTCCATAACTTTCGAATTTTTGTGAATTTTTTTTCATATGAATTCATGAACTCATTTTGCGTCCCATACTGTGACACCTACATTTCACTCGCGCCAATCATGACAATTGCATGATCATCACCACTTTCTTTCGGTTCCCTACCTCAATTATCTTGGCTTCCATTCCTGATACTATTTTCATGATTATTTTTTAACACTTTTGTGTGATGATTTATTCCTTCGATGGCATCTCATCCGCAAAACTTGTTTTCGATTTATTTCCTCCTGTTTCTCCTTCCAATTTCCCACTGATCCTGTTTGAACGCCACTCACTTGCACCACCCCAGCTCTCGGCCACTCCGAGACACTCCTTTAAGAGAAGTGACGTTTACATTACGGCTTCTACCGACGCCACTTCAGGTAACTCGTAACACATCGTCACACAACCAACACCCAAACTGTGACCTACAAATACAAAATATTTTAACTACACTTCATTTGGTGTCTCACTTTTTCACTCTCTTGATGTCTCACTATTAGTTTGAATTTTTAGCTATATCGAGTATTTTCTCATTATTCGGAAATTAACATAAAATTGGACGAATTTCAAATTTATTTGTTGCCCTAAGTTCTCAGCTTCGTATATGACTTGTCGCTTGTATCAGAAATCTATATTCAATTTTATGTGTGATTGGAATGCTGTTTGTTTCTAAATTCGGTGTTTTTCTTAACATTTATCGGTGCGATCGCTTACCCTAGATGTTAATCAGTGTTGCATTACGCACATAAATTGCTACCGTAAATGTTGCACAAAATTCTACCCTTCATTTTCTATCTTGAAATATTTTTCTGGTACCTCACAAAATGTTCTTTAGTTTCTCAAAGTTTTGGTTCTGGCCAATTTACGATCATTTATTGGCATGTTTTTAAACTATAAGATAACTCGAAACGAAATTAATTTAAATTGAATGGAACATATGATAATTTTACTTTCGCTTTCATACCTCGATGCCTACAGCAGCTTACGACCTACAACTAAAACTGCTTCCAACCCTTACGTCGTGAGCACATTAAAGGATGTGTGTCTCACTTGTTGCTCTAGCTTATGTGCACTTCATTAGATATAGAGTCCTTTATTCTAGACTGCGTAGATCATTCCAGTAGCTCCAAAATCCCTGGTTTTGGTTCATAAACACGTCCCATGCTTAGTTAGATGACCTTCATAGCAGCATTGCTTTCTCCTCTAAACCCAAATTTCTTGTGAGTTTGACGAATGAATTTGATAAATTGAAAAGCCACGTGAATTAAGATTTACATAGCTTAACAAGCCTAGCATTCGAAATTTATACCAGTGATTTTTGTCATAGCTGCTTTTGTCGATAGAGACTTTGAAATCTCTCTAGTCTATGAGCTTAACTCATTCTAAATATTAAGTATTGGACTTCCATTTAGTAGAATCCGCACATCTTAAGTATGTTTTGCCATACACTCCTTCCAATCTGAGAGTTATATTACATTCGAGTAATTGTATAAAAGTTGAAAGGTCTTAATCCGTATAGTGCGTCTTCAAATCCATTGTTCTTAATCAAATTTATTTGCATTCTAATATTGCTGACGTCACAGCGTCTCTGTGATGTCTGCATCTGCTATTTAGTTTAACGAGTCACTGGTGCCCATGCACATCAAGGCCTCAGAATTAGCATTAAAGGATCGTTTAATTCACACTTCTGACATTTTTTCCTGTGCTCATAACATTTTGATTTTATGGCGTACTTAGCCGAAGCTCATCAAAAAAAGTCAACAAATGTGTGAAAGGAATTTTGAAAAGAAAAAGCGTTATCATCTTCCTAAATTAAGGAGCAGAGTCAAGGAGCATTTTTGTGACTTGTTAGTTAACATAATTCAAATTAGGCTGAAGTCATTGATGATTCGTTTTTGTCGAAGTAGAAGACATATCTAGCTATTTTTCCAGGATATTTGTATCTTAACCCTTTCGATACCATGATGCAAATATCAGAACCGTTTCAACATATTTCACATCAAATTTAAAAAAAAGATGCTTGTGATGTTCTACGGTCACTGCATTGTCCTGATCAAACTGTAGCTTGCACTGCCCTACCAGCGTTTGCACAGAGACACGTGTTGCTTTGCATCTTAAAATGTGCAAAATTAGAGCGGTACTTATATATACCGTCAGTATCGAAAGGGTTAAAAGCCCTGCACATTACAGCAACGATTTTGCTCACGTTTTGGGTAGGCGTTTCTTGCATCAAATTCTTTTTCTTGTTCGAATTGTTGAAGTGAAAATCGCTCAGACAACGACTGGACTTTAGCACCAGCGTTACATCAATCGCTTTCAGGGGTATCGAATTGAGATAATTAAATAGCTTATTCAAATGCACTCTATTTTCCGATAATCATGTTTCCCTTCCTCTGGGCCTTACGCTCAGCCTCGTAAACCAAGCCCTGATTAGGTTAGTGCCCGCTATACATTAAAGTTGAGCCCAATAGTGGAAAACTTTAGCTGCATCTTTACGAAGGTCCGTACTTGGTTTCAAACTATCGGTTAGTAATATTGCTGGGGCTACCTGTTTCAGAGACCGAGTAACGAGAAGAATAATTCTCCGTGTGCGTTTTTGAATAGGTTGACGAGATTCCGTTTCCTTTGAAATTTTTGTTTGCTAGTTTATTTCATCCCGGCGCTTTAGTTACGTCATTGAGTGCATGTCTCTCTTGGCTGTGTATGTATATGAGGCCAATACCTTGAGAGCAGCAATCTTGCCCAATGTTTCATATTAGTTCAGTTTTGAAAACACTGATTTGGTAGGAAGTGTTCCCATTTTATGAAATCTACCGTCAATGTTCAGTTGCTGGAGAAAATACTAAATAATTTAGTTGTGAATTGATTTGTTTTTTCGCTACCTAAATATAAGTTCAAGCCTGCTCGAGAACTGTACAAAAAACACCATGCTTCGTAGTTCCAAGCATGATATAATGTAGCCTATGATGAAATAATTCTATGATGCCTTTCTATGTGCTTGATTTTGACTTTAACATTCACACAAATGAAAACAATTAAATTTATTCATTCATTTTACTTCATTTAGTTTACATTCAACGTATATTTTGGAATAATTTGATCTCATTTCATAGTTTCACTCAGGAACAGATCCAACAACCTTGCCATTAACTTGTTGCCTAGCATAAAAAATGAAAGTGTAAATTATATTACATCAGTTAAGCTGAAGTCGTTTTATCATACTAAGAAATTCTCTATTCCATCAAACAAATTTGAATATAATTTCTTCTACAACACTTTGAAAAGAATTAGCAATGACTCGAATTTTTAATTTCACGAATTTTTCTTAACTTTCAGAGAGTCCATTTTCTCTCGAGGGCCAAATGAATCTTTAGTTTCAATAGTATCATTATTGCCACAGATACAAGCATCCATAAAGAGACTCATTAAATTACTGTTCAACATTAGTAAACGTTAGGAGATGCTGATCATACATCGACAGTCAATATAGATACAATGAAGAGGCAACTAACACTAGTAAGCCAAGCTAATGCCTATGTAGGTCATGAACTATGTATGTTAATGCTTATAAAGCCTATATATATCATACATACCATGAACTATGTATGCTAATGCATAAAAGGCCTATACACACATACCATGAAATATGTATGCTAAAGTCTATATATATGCCCTGAACAACTACTGGTTCTAAGTGAACTGACGGAGCTGTCGTCAACGTCTTGCAAAGCGTTGGTTTGCTTATTGACTTATAAATTTTGACGTGAATGGTGATAAAAATTCCTGTTTTTTTATCATTAACACGTTGACTCCGAAGTGGTACGTATGTGTACCACTTAGGTTAGGTTCTGTAATTTTTTCAGATCCTTCTAGTGACTATACGTACAAAGTGAAGTTTTACACCAATCAGGCAATCGGAGGCAACGTGTTAAAGATAATTTATTTAAGTTCGATCAACGACGAACAATTATTTTTCGAAATCTGTTTAAAATTTTCTCCGAACAGTTGATGAATTGTTAAAATTAGAATAAAGTGTTTAAAATGATATAACTCTACGTCTATTTCTTGCATCAATTCACTGATGAATGGTCTAATGATTTGATATAGTGAAACAGATGCCCCAGAGCATCTACTCTCTTCCTGCTCTGCGTAAACCCGAAAACCTTAAAACGAGTAGAAAATAGTGATTATGAATGAAGTGATATAAGCTGACATTGATAAATGAAGTCTGCAGCGATCATGCAGTACGGCGTGTGCTAAAGACTAGATGTAATTGGTAGCCTCAACAATGTCAATCATTTGTGTTGATCTTTCTACTTGACTGCATATTTTCAAAAAGACGTGCTATTTTGCAGCTCAATCGTACGCTCTTTAATTCATCTCACTCGTGATGATAATTCTAGAAACTTCCCCTACACTTCTGATTGATAAATTAGTTCTCTCAAAAATTGAAACTTCAAACCATTCTTCAAGTGCAAAGTTTTATTAAATACAGGTACAAAATAATCCCCAAATCTTACGTTTTTGTATTGTACTCGTAACAAATTCAATAGACGCCAATTAACACGTTGCCTCCGATTGCCTGGCCGGTGTAAATCTTCACTTTGTACATATTATTACTAGAAGGCACTGTAAAATTTACAGAACCTAACCTAAGTGGTCCACATACGTACCACTTCGGAGTCAACGTGTTAAGTAACCCAAGCAATTACTTAAAATGATAAAACTCTTCGTCATTTTTATATCAACATACAACGGATGATGATCGCACTAATCTTCAGTCTCGTGTTATTAATTCAGAACTAAATGCAATGAACACAGTTACGGAGAGGATTCTCAGTGCATTACTGTTCATGTTAAGAAATTTATAACGTTAGTAATAGTACCCACATAACTTAGACACACCTACCATCTGTGATTTCTTCAATAATTACTAACTTTGAAACACTTGATACGATTTAGAAGCATGCAAGGTCAACCGGTAAAAATGGTAGTAAAACGTTCAAACATCACGTTCTCTTTGTTGTCGTATTTCTTTCTAACTATTGCATCGACATTTTTTACAATTAGTGTATCTGAACATATTCCCTAGTTGAGAATAATTTTAATTAATTTATCAACGATTCATTTTATTCGTATTTAGTTTTACCTTAGTTTATATTCTGGTAGTATCAGACGAGATAACGAAGCACAAACAATTAATTGAATTTCTCTTAGTTCAGACATCGATTCAAACGCCTAACTCTATTAAACTAACGCGCAAATTCTTAAAAACGTTACACTTCCTTTAGAACATACCCCGCAAACTCACACCCCGCAACTGCAACTCTTAGTTGAATTTTTTGGCTGTATTGAGCATTTTCTCAATATGCGGAGATTAAGATACAATGGGTCGAATTTCAAATTTATTTTTTGACGTAATAAATATTTGACAGAACCAATTCTCAACGCTACTACATCAAATATCGAATAAACTATAACTATTTTTAACGTTTCTGCATTAATTCTAAAAAAACGTACCAAATTCTCGACCTTTTTACATCAATTTTCTACGAAATGATACAACTCTTAACACTGTCTCTCAAAGTGTGAGGTGGATTCACAACTCTGCGTTCACTCGAATGTAGCAATATTGAGACCATGTCAGTTTTTGGAAACATCACATTCAAAAGTTCATGACAACTCTCAATACAGACATCAATTCTCAACACATCCCTGTCAACTCTCTACTGCCACGTCAAGCATGCGCAACACCGTGTTTACTGTCGATAATCCTAAAATGTTGACTTGATGTTACAGTCATATGGACATCTAACTTTGTTACATCTCTCAATACCTGGCAATACTTGATACTGCATTATTGGAGAACAATAACGCTACTGAGATATTGACTAATAATATAATATATATTAATAATAGATAATAGATATTGACTCGACAAATAATTCTCAAGTCCACACATTAGACTTTAGAAACAGTAACATTTACAATTACAATATTTAAATCTGACAATACAAATGATACACATTACACAGTTTCTTTTAGTAAATAATTTGCCCTAAACTTTAATTTTAAATTCCCCAACCTATCCAAGAATATTTTGAGTTTTCATGCACCATCTGTCATGTCGTGTTCATCTCTTTATAGTTGCCCCGAGTGCCCTTAAGCCCAACCTATTTGACCTGCATGATTAAAAATCCTTTGTTGAAAATACACGTTCATCACTAGTAAAACATCCTATATTGAAAAATCTATACTAAGCATTGATTCAACCACACATGCATAGGTGGAACTTACAATGCGGTCTTGGCTACTGTTTTAATGTTTGTTCAGAATCGTTGTCTAGCAGAATAACGTACGCTGTAACTATCAAATAACACTGGATTTAATTAAATTTTCCCATACTGTTGTTTTGAATAAAAATTACATTTATCTCTTATGTACTTCGAATGCAATTTGAAGGCCAAGCAAGCCAACTCTGGAGGAGGTTTATGAAACAGATGTTTATCGATTCCGTGCTTGTTTCACTCAATACTCACTAGACTAAAAACATAACAATCGTTGACCCGAGAGAGCAAAAGATGTAAACATAAGCAAAATTTGTGTAGAAGTGAAACTCGCTTGGAGTTGATATCTACTTTACTGACAATCATGACGAAAAATTTGAGCGTAACCGAATCTTAAAGTTTAATTTACGCATAGTGTCCCTTTTCCTTATTTGTAATGTTGGAGTGTGTATGCATATGGTAAGCTAGATTAATTTATGTTCCGTTGTATACAAGAACACGTGAACTCAACTTTAATTTAGACGGATCTCACCTTTTCATTTCGTTGTCATTATCACATGCAAATCCTATTACGATCTAATGTCAGAGATTGTTTTACTTCACTAACTTCAAAGCTGATTTTTTCATGAACGCGTAAAATTTGTAGGTACTAGATAAAAATTCATTACCAGATAATAATTGGCTCCTACTCCTTGCACTTTGTACCTCTAGGCTTCAAAATTTACGCTTGCATCCCATAATGAGTTATTTGCTGGTTATTGTCCATAGTTTGCTTTCTTCCTTCTGCTGTGTCTTTTCTGTGCATGCATCCTTTTCGAGGAAAATTATTGTTTCTGCTGCACTATCGTAAAATAGGTTCTCTAACTTCACTGCTACTTACCCTCCTCTTAACCCTTGATATGCTTTCAAGGTTTTTGAAAATGCATTTTTGTAGCAGACATAGAAAATTAGAGTACATAAAAAAATATATCGAGAGTGTTCTCATTTTATTTTACAACTTATATTACCTGCACAAAAAGTATCTTCTAACTTATATATGACATTGTGTCATCAAAGAGTCCTACGGAGAAAGAGTCTGGCGTATAATCTAGAAATTCAATACGAAAGATCGAATTTTCATAAACAAGTCAGTTCACTTTACATGCATTGTTAGGGCTCTACTATCGATGCCTGCCATTCCCGCATGTTCTTTGTAGTGTTTTGTTTCAGGCTAAGCCAAGTACGTTCAATAATAATTATATTTATTTCGCCTTCTTAGTTACGATTCTACGTTCCTACTACAATTTCATACACATAAATTCTTGCATGTACGAGTACCATAGTTTCGAGTGCATTTTCAGCTTGTTTTCCCATAAGATTGTTTTATAAATATTGCATGAAATTGTTGAAGTAGATGTTTTGTTCGTGATTTTTGGAATGATTAAAGAATTCATTATATTAGCCTCGTAAGTACATGTGTGTAGTAATGTAGCACAATACGCATGCTGCGATTTGTAGTGCGTACTTTGAATACATTCGCTTGTTTGGATTTCAATTGTGTTGCATGGATACTAGCCACACTAATGGAGTGTGTGTTTAATACAAAATGTTATTTTCCGTGTTTGGAAAAAGGGTTTTACTTTTTATGGGTAGGTCCGAAACTAATACTTGTGATAGCTTTGAACGTGTGCAAAAAACTTTGAGTACGTCTATTAGTTATAGAGTGGAAAATTTTAATGAATAACAAACAAACAGTTTGTAGTAAAACGAATGCAAATTACGTGAACTAACTTAATGGAATTTTAAGACGAATATTTTTTAGTTTTGTTCGGTCAAGGATCAGTGAAACTTGTTTAGCTGGAATAATGGTGACTTCTTATCCGGACATCGTTACTTACAAGTAATTCGTCGTAGTTTTTTTGAAATGAAAGTTTAGGATTTTGTTATTGTCATTTTATTAGCCAGCTTTTGAAAGATGTATACTTCTCTCTCGACAATGCACCGAATTTAATAAGCTACCAACTATTGAATAATTCAGACAAAGGTAATTGATTTCAATTAAATACGGGGATTATCGGTAAGTACGAAATTTTGGAGATCTGCTGTAATTGTGTCGTGCGTGATGAAAATGTTTGAATACAATTGTAGTTCAAAATAGATGACTACCAATTACTTCTCATTCAGTTTTCGGAAAAGTCGACAAGCACACTCTGTTATGAAATGGTTGCGCAAACGCGATTCGTTCTGTTTTACATTTGTAATAAACATGAAAGTTTTATTAATATATAAGTACAAGTAAATTCAAGACAAGAATAATTTTTTATTAGATATAATCTGTTTGAAACCGAAATTTGAGCCATTTCAAACGAGTGTGCATCAAATAATGTTTTGAAATCGAAAATTCGGCACGCAAGGTAGACGTGAGTGTCTCTGTTGCAGCGATCGACCTCCTGAATTCCGTCAATCTGGAGACACGGCCCCCGCGCACTCCCCGCCGCCCCCACAACATCGACACGAGGTAGAGCGAAGGGAGCTCACACCCCTGTCTAGAGAATGTATTACATTCTAATACATTGAAAGAGGACAAGCTCTGTCCCACTAAACAATATAAAGGAGAACATATAGCTGTACTCCGCTAGCTAGATGTGGGCTTGGTATAGCCTTCGAGAAAATGAGATTTCTTGCATTCAACAACGATCATTTTGCCTATAATTTTGAAAATAAAGGGCTGAGCTTTATCTCTCAGAAAGTGTGAAAACTATTCTCTCATTTGTGACTTAGAATTGCTTAAAAATGAACAAATTTTCTCACTGAAGGGCTTGACTATCAGCTGTCACGTCTATTGGGCCGCCCTTGACAAGCTGATGGCGGCATGTATTCTTTTCTTCAGTGACTGTTGCGTCCGCTGCTAACGGTGCCCTTGTGTTTAGAACACGGGGCTGTTCATTTGTGCCGGGTAGTTTTGCGCTTTGCTAATTTCCTCGATAAAACTTCGTTTGCTTTATGATTTACTCCACGGTCTTCGGGGCACCGCCAGTTTAAAAAAAGTGCGACTCGAAGTATTTTTGTTTTGTGCTCATTCGAGTCCCGCTTTTTTCGGTCGACCGTGGTTCTTTCAATGGTTTCTTTCATTGATGCAATACTCGACGACGAAACCATTTCTTCGAAGAGTTTAGGAAATACCTGCAGTGAATACGGGTTCAGGATACCGAAATACGGATAAGAATTATAAAATGATACACCGGTGTAGCGTTGATTAAAAAAAATTCGATTTTCTTCTTGCCCCATTTACATAATTTTGCGCTTCAAAACGTAGAATTCGACTTGAAGTCGCTTAAATCGGTGAATTCAAACTGAAATCACTGACATAAATTTGACATTTGTGCTCTATCTAAATAAGGTTTTAGTGCTCACTTTGCACTAATATTTCAAAACTTAATAATTTAGTTAAAAATCTGTATGAATAAGATTTACGTAGGATGAGGAAGGTCGAAGTCCTCAGTGTACAAGCTTTTACTTTGGAAAGTCAAACTTCAGTTTGTAAATAAAATTAATTCCATTCAATTGTGTTTGGAACGCAAGCGGGGCCGGGGCTGTGCATGATACGCCGGGATCAGTTTGATACACCGGGATCAGTTTGATACGCCGGGATCAGTTTGATACGCCGGGATCAGTTTGCTTACTCCGGTATCAGTTTGCTTACGCCGGGATCAGTTTGCTTACGCCGGGATCAGTTTGCTTACGCCGGGACCAGTTTGCTTGCGCCGGGACCAGTTTGCTTGCGCCGGGACCAGTTTGCTTACGCCGGGATCAGTTTGCTTACGCCGGGATCAGTTTGATACGCCGGGATCAGTTTGATACGCCGGGATCAGTTTGATACGCCGGGATCAGTTTGCTTACGCCGGGATCGTGAAGTGCTCCAAGGCGATGTATGTATTATAGCAGTTCAAGATGGCGTGAAGATGCGGGATTTTTCATCCCGCCCAAAATTACATTAGATTCTATACTAAGAAACTGGCGGTGCCCCGAAACTTTTGGTTACCAAAGACGATTGTGAAAAATGGTAATATTGCTATTAAATAATTGTTATTCAGTTAAATTACAATATATTTTCACTGTATAAAATATGCTATTCCTAGAAATAATTTCAAACAAAATAATTAAAAGTTGAGTCATTGGTAACCAGCGCTTATTTTTTTATTTTTTTATTTTTTTTTATTTTATTTTTTTGAGACCTCATTTCCTGTGATTGAGTTAACCTGTTCCTTTCCTGTTCCCCTTGTTCAGCACAAGACAACAACACAGACTTAATGCCCTGTACACCGTGCAGACACAACAATAATAAAATTAATACTTTAATGTATTCGTTTTACACGTTTTTGTATCACAGTTAGTGACTGTCTGCCATGTCCAGTTAAATGGAGTACTCGATCAAATGTCAAATCAATATCATTGGTAATATGCTTCCAACCATTTAGGAAAGCTAAAATTCATACAATAACTGCATACAGGTGCATACTTTTATTAGGCTCTTTTATTCTTATTCCTAAGTTCAAATTTGAATGCATTTCACGTTATTTACTTGCATTGAGTCTGTTTTTATTGCAAAATACTGGGCGTATAGTGCTCACACGACATGTACAGGCAGTGCCAATCTAAACGGAGTCGAGTGAATACCTGAGCTCTACAGGGGTGTCAAAAAAATGTACTCACCCTTTTACCGTTGCTAACATGCTGTCTTCTTTGTGTTGCAGGTGTGAGGTTCGAAACTTTGCGAACATGATTTTTTAATCACATTTAATCATGTTCGCAAAGGTTCGAACCTCACACCTGCAACACAAAGAAGACAGCATGTTAGCAAAGGTTAAAGGGTGAGTACATTTTTTTGACACACCCTGTATTAATTGCTATGTAATACATACTGACGAAAATTGTCGTTGTCAGCGTCTGTTGAGACAAGTGCTACTTTCTTTCTTTAGCTACCAATAACAAATTGAGCAGCACTGGTTGAAAGAATTCTTTGCACACTCAACTTTAAGGTCGAGCAGGTTTTATTTTCCCTCCTACGAAAAGTTATTTCCCCACAACGCATCTTGACGGGTCACTTTTTTGAAGATGAGTAAAAATTAACTTTCATAAATACTAGGAAAACCTAGCTCCTGTTGAGGGATTTTGATCATGCTGGACCTCATATTAGTGTTTGGACACATGACATTCATTCGTGGAATCCCTAATTACTTGCTATGGGTTTGGTAACTCAAGTTGCAAGAATCTGTTGTGGGTTTAATTCTTACGTCTTGCCATTTTATCTCCCTGCCTTCGTCGATTTCATGACTGAAGTCAGCTAATCGCTCAACCAACCAGTCGCATGAGTGTCTGCGCTTCTTTTTCTTTCTTCCTAACTCGTAAATTTTCTATCCCTTTCCGGATGCTTACACTGTCTTTTTTGTCGAGTATGACCAGCTGCAACAAATAAAATATTACTATTTTACTCTATAGCAGAGCCACGTGAATTAAATTTTTACCCGGGATCACTGTAATAATCGTTTTAATGCACATAAAATATTAATTATACAATAAAAAGTATAAATGAGATAGCGACATCATTATTAACATAAGTTTCAACATTATGCCGGCATAATTTTCTAGCACTTTCCTGCTCGAAAACAATTTTGTTTGTCTTCTATGTTGATTTTGCCGGTGCAAGAAAGTCGTTTCTGGGTCTCGCATGCCCCTCCTTTCACTGAGTGCGTCCTGACCCTTTAGTTTCATAACAATATTAAAACAAGTTCGTTCGTATGAGCAAAGAAAGATTAACGCAGTAAAGTAGAATACGATGAAAACGTTTGCAGATATATATTTACATAACATAAGGTATGAGTTAGAAATCAGACGCTTCACAACCAGCAAAAGTTCATATTCATATAAGATAGACACGTCTTTTTATGTGCATGTTTAAGGTAACATAAATTGAAACACAATTGGCATGTTACATCCCACTCTTCGGTCGAAATTTTTGTATTGGCGTATCTTGCTGTGCCTTATTGCATTGATGTTTTAGCTCTTGATATCCATGCTTATTTTTTCGTAGATAAGTTTTTGATGTTATTTTCAGTGCTCATTCTGGAAAATCTATCATTTTTATCGTGCAAAAAGCATTATATTTTAACAGCTCGTTACTAACTTGATTTTCCCTCTAATTTTACTCCTCAAATACATACTGCTCGTCAGGCTAATTGGAGACCACAAATCATACTCTCAAGTATATCATTTCTAAAGTATATTTTTATAAAGTCTATTATTACTGTAAAATTTGCACAATGAGTTTAACAAGATGATTATTCATCACCAATATTTCGTGAAGCCTGCTACCAGTTTTCATTTTTAATGCTGGATTGAAACATGCATTTTGATAGCCAAATATTGTACGTTTGCACTACAGCTTCGGCTCTCAAAAAAAAATTTAATGCTAGCATTGAGTATTTGCATCACATGTTGCCACCGTAGTTAATTCGTTGTGATGTACCATGGATGTCTGCACCCCTAAAAATAGTCCGCTAAAAAACTTCTTAACTTATAATAAACCACCCACCACACTCTTCGAAGTCTAAGTTTTTCTGTGCTCGTTTTTAGGCTTAATCGTTTTTGTTACATTTCAAGCCTAGGTATTTTAAATTTTGAATAATATTCCTACAATTTTATTACATGTGTAACTGAGCGGTTACCTTGTCGACTCCATTATGTTACTCATGCAAGATATTCCCGGCACTGCTAATCTGTACAGTTCCTAGGACTGCTAATCTGTGCAGTTCCTAGGACTGCTAATCTGTGCAGTTCCTAGGACTGCTAATCTGTGCAGTTCCTAGGACTGCTAATCTGTGCAGTTCCAAGGACTGCTAATCAATGAAGTTTTTCCGTTTTTCTCAAACTCGATTATGCCTCAATTAATAACTTTTACAGTTTCATTACATCTCTGTTCCACAAAACTCGAAGTCGATTGTTTACTGAGCATGAAATCGTAGCTTAAATATGTAAAATTCTTGTTCAATCAACTATTTTGATCGTACACGTATTTCCTGCTAAATAGATTGTGTATATTAGCTCTTTAATTTGAATTATCGCTACGCTTTTTTAAAAAAAACTTTGGCGTATTTCTCACGTAATGCAACTAGCATACATGGTGGAATTTATTATTGTGCTTTGAGCTTTTTATTTTCTGCTGTAAAATGAAATTTTTGTTTCACAAAATAAATTTCTGTTGGTATACTTGCGACATGTTTCATAATTACTCGTTTCAGATGAAATTATTGATCTTGTCTTCAAATAATGAAACCAGATAATGACTGTTTCATGTTACTTTCGATCTTTTTTTTCTAATTCAATATACTTCATCTTTTGCACAAATCATGTATGTAGAGAGGATAAAATACATTAAAGCACGCCCTGCTTAAAGAGGAAGTAAGGAATCTTTCATCAATAGTGACAGAATTTCGTTGATTAATATTATGCTTGATTTTCTAGTTTCCAATTGAAGTAACTCAGCATTTAGCTTAATATTTTTAAAAATTCCTTAATCAGTTCTTTGAAAATACAGGGTGTCTATAAAGTATTATAAAGTCTCATAAAGTCTTAACAGCACCTCTTTCACAAAGAGGGTCCCTGAAACACACAAATGCAAAATGTGTTCAAAAGCCTTAATAAATACTGAATACAATGAAATAAATTTACATGAAATATTTCATCAATTGCATTTGTAATATATTTGCGAAATGGCAAAAGACTTTATGGACTTTATGTAGTTTGTTTTTCTTGTACGATCAGTTTTTTTTATTCGCACAGCTCGGTAGACGGTCACTATTATGGAAAGTTTCATTGCCACTCAACACAAATAATACAACTTGCCTTACCAGGTTATTCGCATTTCACTGTCAGAAATTGACACAAGTAAAATCTACACAGCACTTCTCTCCCTGTCCTTGCCCGTCCTCACCTATTTTCTTACACGTGAATAAACTCCTCTGTTTAATGCTCCCTTTTTTGAGTGATTTTCTTGTTTCGTCCTATCTATTTAATAAAAAAAAATTTTAATTCTCTCCTCCTGGATCCTGAAATTTCTAGCCATCCATGTCTGTAACCTTGATGTATTTTCCAATCTTGATGTGCAACTTCCTTTGTGAAGATCTTTGGTGTTTCGTCACGTGTTGTGATTTTTTCAAAAGCTGAATTTACGGAAAATGATTATTTCCTTCATTTCCATTCTATTTTTTTAATATTTTATGATAAAATAGGTTGTATAATAGCTCTTTAAGCGGAAACTTTAGCTAGTTTCTTTCGTTTGATAGCCATTATTTAAGTATTTTGCGTTAGACGGTTGTATACTCGTATAATCGGCTTGATTTATTTCAAAGCTCTGATGTTGTATAAAATTGAAGTCTGCTGATCAGCTTGCAAATTTATTCTTTTTGATTTTTAGGGCTTCAAGTTCAAAATGATTGACGTGACCGCATTTTTATTTTACATTGTGCATATTTTCAGGAAATTTTTAAAATCTAATCTTTTTTACTGCAGCAAGAACTTTCTTCACTTTCCCTTAAGCTAATGCTTTCTGTGTGTCTAATAATCGTAATTTTCGTTCGTCAAAGTCAAATTTGATAACATTAAATGAAATAAATTATTACGTTTTGGTGCTTTAAAAATGCTCATTTTAAAATTTCTGTTTACGATAAATTATTGTACGTTATTTGTGTTTGATTACTTAGGTGTATTTTGATAAACTGTGGATGATTTTTACGTTTAGATCAAATAATAACAACATAGAAACAGTGAGACAATACAGTTTTCTTTGAAAATAGGAAAATAATTACCTTAGCTCCATTTTTATTACATTATAGAAAAAGTATAAGGAATTGATTACAACAATATTATAACGCCTGAAACTTGAGGTATTACAATTATAATAACTAAGGACATAGATATTGTTAATTTTGCTGTTTATTTTATTTTTTATTTATTTAGTACATATTGCAGGGATGATTTTAAGTTGCTTATAGCATATAATTTTTCTAGAATTTAATGGGTTTGCTTCTCGTAAAATACGAAACGCAACTGTCACTGTTTGCTCTACTAGAATACACCTAATAAGTCCTGTATATTATTGGCGTCTGTGCCGAGAGCTTGATTATATTCAAGCCTCGTGTTGCTAGAATAAAGAGGAGTTTTGTCCTGGTGTGTTTTGATGAGGCTTCTCTATGGCAGAATGCTTATTGTTACCTGTAGAGCTCAGAAGTGCTCGTAATATTTATTCTGAATTTTGCTTGAAATATTGTTTTTCAAATTTATACGGACCTTATTTTAAAAATTGATATTAATCGAACAGGATTGGTCTATGAAGTAAACCACAATTAATGTAAAATACTGCAATTTTTTTTAAGAGAAATAGAACATTTTGTCATATTTATTAGAGGTTACTGGTGTGTTGACGAAGATTTCATTTCTAGAGTTTGGCTAATTTTGTATGTTCTTTCTTCAACCAGCAACGTTCAATGAAGAAGGTTCGCTCATATACCAGAAGATTTAAAAACAACCCTATCGAACTCACAGTGCCGCCGCTTCACTTCATACCACAGCCCTGGCACTGCTTCTACGTGTGTCCCCTTCTACAAGACCAACAGCCATACAAAACTGCATATAACGTCCTTCTCTTCGCCTATATTTTCTTTGTTTCTATTGTGCATGAAATAACTTCGCTCAAAATAACAGTTAGTTAATCTACAAGCGCTACGCTCTTCAGCTTTAACTTTTCCATCTCTCATCGATTTTAATTAATCATTTTTCATTTGAACTATGGCTCTAACTAGGGTTTCATTTAAATTGTAACTAACACATTTAAAGGATTTCAAAAGCCAGCGAAAGGTAAGATGTAATGCATATGTACTGCCAACTGAGTCAAAGATTCTCTACATGATGGAGCTACTGTATGTACTCACACCCTCTTGCTGTTGTGAAGTTAAAGCATGACTTTGTGAAATACTCCTCATGTAAACCTTAACCCGTTCAATTTGTATCTTGATCGTATATCTTGTTTTGTCTGTGTACCTAATGAGGGCGAGAAGATTCTGCTTGAATTGCTGTGATATTATTTGTGCGAAGAATCATACATTTTCTTGCAGAATATTTCTAATTGTTTAGTGTACTGAGATCAATCATTACTACATTTTGCGACTGAACTCCTCTCAAACAGAACTGAGCGTAGTAAGACCTTTGACCTGATTTGTCCAAAAGGACAAAGTTGTAATGTAATTAGCAGTTCACTATCATGTGGCGTACCAATGACGCAAATAATATGGTAAAGTTGAGCGTTTTGTCGTTCTCAGACTGCCAGGAAGTAAGCGAAGTTCTGAAATACATACATAGTTTATCAGTGAACTTCAACAAACTGTTCCGACCACTCGTTGTATCAGTGACCAAACACTTTTTTCTACAAGTAAGTGAAGTGTATTAAATTTAAGTGGGTAAAGTGAATGAAACTTAATTCCCTTAGGCAATGAAAGCGAGTTCCCGCATGGCATAAATATGCAACTTCATATCTGTCACCCACTAGACTAATTGTGAGAAAATTTATTGCACAGAAGTTCTGTGAGAAAGCGGATAGAATCTAAAAATGCGTACTGCACTTGTAAATTGTTCTGATCTGCATCGTAAGTCGTAATTCATGCGTAAAATAGAGGGTAGAGTAATAATTTCGGCGTAGACTTTCGGGGTAGTTGTTGGGATAAGAAATGGTGAGAAAATGGTTTTAGTTTCAATCGAAGATAGTAAAATTTTCTACTGCATTGGGAAACCTAGCATTTAAAATTTCGTTTTAGAGCATCAGAACGGATTACTGAAGAACACTGCAAGACGTTTGTTCAATGTACACAAAGTTACAGGATCTGTTCAAGTTGTGAACGCATTTCTAGTCTTATTAGGGTCATTGAAAGGGTGAATAAGGCACGGAAAGTAATACTGAAATGTTTCAAACCGATCTCTCCACAACTGTTCGTGTATCGATGGTTGTTTCAACAACCGTTGTGGATTATTGTTCTAAATTATACATATTTTTTTAGACCAAAACTTCCTATTCAGCTAATAAATTCATGGTAAATGGTGCTATTAACGCGTAAAACTATTCTGAGTTGTAAAATATTAAGCTGTGCATTACTATTGGTAAGTTGAAGCTATAGCTATTATTTATCAATAAGAATACAGTAGTTAACATTCATTGTTAATTCTCTAAGAGCATCCAAGACGTTTGTTAAGCGTTCACCTCAAAATACATGACAATTTTCTCTTGTACTGGTTGCTTGCTCTGCTTCAAAGTCCATCGATATTTTTTGTAAACTCTCGCGCATACTGTTTCATCTTACTTTTCTTCTCACTTAAAATGACCTCATACTATTTTAGCTTACTGGAGAATTTTCTGAAAAGCTACACCGAAATACAACACGCATGTAAACCACATTTTTCTACTTTCTCGATGTGTTTTTTAGTAATAATTTAGTACTACTTGTTGGGTCACATTAACCATTCACGGGATATTTCAATCATTTTTTTAAAATTGTAGTCTTTTATTTGATTAATTATCGTAGAACTATTTTACGGTACCTGGGTGAGTTAAATACTGTACTAAAATGTTCAGTATTTAAGTTAATCAAATTTTGTCTTCGTTACGCTTAAGCATTTAATAGTTATAAATTCTTTCAGACACAAGGATAACAACGTCTAGTTCCTTTTTAAATGTTTTCTTGTAATCACTAGTGTCATGAATAACTCCACCAATTGCAATTAGTACTATTTTGGCTGTTGTGAAAAATATTCGATCTGAGATTTTGTTAATATGGATAATTACTTCTATAGTATTCTGCAAACTTTGTGCTTGGAAAAACATCCTAACTATGCCAGTGCAGGTAGGAAAAAATATCCTTTATTCTATCGTGTACGGTTTTACTTAGCAAGGTATCGTTGCTGTATGCATCATGAGAACGCTAAGGTGTTTTTGCTAATATATTTATTTGCTTTTGTACAGACTCGGTGAATACGATTCAGTAGCTTCTGCGTTCAGTGTTGTGTGCACTGTTTGTTAATTTAAAAAATTATTTTTTTGGACTAATTTATACTAAACCTATGAACACTTCAACTAGTGTCAATTTGATTCATAAATTATTGCCTAAAACTCTATTTTATCAAGTTTTTCACTCGAGCGATAGGAACTTAAGGTATATTTTTTCTGATGATCTGGCGGAGCAATTTATAAGGTTCCCTCTTAAACAGAACAGCCAATGTAATCAAAGCCATACCTGTTTAGGTAGAAGTAGCAGGTCGACCTGAGCGTGATCTACTTGGTGAAATCTCTGATTTGTCTCTCTCTTTAGCTGTGCACTGGAGAAGATAGCTCTTCAGAGCATCTTATGAACAAATCCTTTTTCAAAGGCAGGCTGGACTCGTGCTGTGTTCGAATTAGAGAGGTGATTATGCCTGTCGTAGTCGGCATAAGTTGGGTACTCTGAGTTCCTGTGACGCATCATAAGCTACCCACTGTAAAGTCAGTCGCGCTTATCACTGGAAACTGTGGGCTTAGTTTTGTAGCCAGATAGACTTAATTTTCAGACGAAAATCCAGTTAATTAATGAATTATCTTCTACTATTGTGTTCGGTTGACGTCCTGAGGATACAATGCATCTGATAGACCTGTCAAGTATACCTGTTCATGGAAATTTAACCGGCTTACTTGAACATGAACGTCCTGCCAGCTGAGAAGTTTCATTTTTCTCCACGTTGAGTTTTTGGGACAGAATTTGGTCAGCATCAGTGAGCCCCTCTCTTCGATCTCCTAATGTAATTCTTATTATCTGCAATAACAGGGGTAATATGTTTAAACTTCAGGGAGCTAAAAATGGAATAATTCAGTGAATTGATTTGAAAGTTTATTTATCAAGCGGTGCGAAAAGAAGTGAACAAAAGGCCACATTCCAATGTGCACCGCAGACTTAGCACGCTGGAAACTAATTTTTACTTTGTTCTGTTAATTAAATGGATGTATGCATCATCACCTACACTAGCGCTATAGAACACAAAATGTTCAGTGTACGTCCGATTAATAGCCGATTTCTAGAAAGATTTGATTTTCTACGAAGACTAAGCAGTGGCTAATACAAACTCTTCATTTTATAACCCGTCGTACAGCTAAAAATTACCGGTATTCGCGAGTATTTATGTAATCTTAGTGGAGCTGTAACATTGATTACGATCATTTAAATGCAAATGAGATAACAATAACTGAAGTTAAGGAGAGAAACTTACGCGCGCAGATCTGTGTTTGTTCATGTATACACTGCCAAGTAATAAATAACCCGTGTAGTAATTTTAGTCCTTTATTGTTAGGCTTGTGAACACCCGCCACAGAACACACGAGTCTAGGGAATTTTCTCCTGAAAAATGTTTTTTGTATTCTTTATATATCACTTTTCTCTCAACACCGAATGTGGGGTCGGATGTTTTTTTTCATGATTTTTATCAATGATGTGTGTGGGTGACATAAAAATGAGTGTGCTCTCTGTAGAAAATTTCTGAAAATGCGAACATGCAAAATTCATATTTTATTTCGACAGTATTTGTCTGCTCTTCTTCATACATTCTGTGACTCTCTGAAAACATTTTCATATGTTTCTTTAACTATCTATTAATTAATATTTTAATTGATGAAAAGCTATTTTCAAGCATTTTAACTTCAAATTGACGTGTTTGAAAAACGTATGCCTTAGCTTCAGTTCTACGTGAAAGACCAAGTTCTGTTCAACCGATTGTGATTTACTCGAATACACTTGGGCACCGATACGACTCGCTAGAATCACTAAACGAGCACACTCATGTACACGTTGATTCTTTGTACGCTTAAAACAGCCTTGCTACTCGAGCAAGAGTCTTCAAGCGCTTTGAGTCACACTTCTATAACTACGTACTAGCGTCAACACCAACCTCAAACTCTCAAGTGTCAGATTTTTAACTTGAGAGGTCATTGTTTTGAATCATATAAACAGTAAATTAGGAAGACAGCTCTCTTTATACGTACATATTTATATATATATATATCTAT
This sequence comes from Trinorchestia longiramus, assembly GCA_006783055.1. Lineage (NCBI taxonomy): Eukaryota > Metazoa > Arthropoda > Malacostraca > Amphipoda > Talitridae > Trinorchestia > Trinorchestia longiramus. The sequence goes on from VCRD01005883.1 coordinate 26,793, forward strand.
GTGTCGAAGAAAATCCTCTTATCTCCAGATAATAGAAACTTCGTGAACTATCGGTAATGAATATCTATTATCCGCTTACCTGTAGATCGCATTGTTAATATGGCACTTGTATTTTCTAGGCACAATGAGTGTCTAGAGCCCCTGTTATCTAGTCCTATACAAGACACCTAGAGGCTAGTCCTGTGTTTCCTTGAGTGGCGTGTATAAATGCTTGCTAGAATATCTAGTTGAAGATGATGTGATGTTTTTTTTTCAAGCAACTGGGGTTTGAATTTTTCTTTGCACTCAACAGAATAGCAAAGATGCTTGAGTGCAGATCTAAAAAGCTATTCCGATACCTGGTCATGTGCTGCTTCCACTCAATTACTGAATGAGTGGATTCATATGCATTTCAACGCTTCGTCTAATAATTTGTGTAACAAATGTTTTTCTTTCACAAGCATTTCTGAATTTATCTTTACCAATTATTTGTACTAGGAAAAACTTTCTTATTGGTGATGGACTTCCCATGGAAGGATAGTCGGTGATATTTATATCAAAATATGATACCTGTACGGATAGTATGTGTTCTTTTTATTATTGTAGATAACAAATGGCCATCTTTATGTTCTTATAATTACAATTTTTGCGTGTTCGCTCAAATTTCACGAAAACATTACAGGTTTTTACGTTCACAACAAATGTAGAAAAAACACCGCGTATTGAAAGAATCTTTATAACTGTAGGAGATTAAGATTGGGGCCAGACATTTCTTTCATGGATCTGATATTATAACATGAGTATAATACTGCACTTCATACGCTAGCTCAGTTGAACATTTAGTAGCGAACGAAAAGATCTTCTAAGGCTTTTAATTATGTTCAGTTTTATCATTTTTTATTAACTGGACCAATGATAACTTCATTATACTCCTCTGTTGCAACGTCAACTAGTGAAATTTTTTGGTTGACAAGATCTACGACAAAATTAAATTAGGAGCAAAAAGTTTTTTTTTGTCTCCAACCGCCATTGTTTTGAACTAGTGCATAAAATACGGAAGGAGAAACATCTCGAACGAGGATGATGCTTCACTTTTTCAAATGTCAGGTTTTTATGCAGGAATGAAACTTTAGTGAAGAAGAATGTATAATTGTTACCGACTTTTATTGCACAAGTTTGCCATTTTTATTTTGCCTATTCGTGATGTTTGTGGTATTCTTCATTTTCGTTGTTTGTTTTGACATTAGTTACCAGAAGGTTTTGTTGCTCGGTTCCAAATTTATTATTGTCTCCTAACTATTTACACTTGTTTCTTTTCTGTTTCTCAAGGTTTCTCTAGAACGGTTTTAATAAATTCCTCTGCCTCTCTGAGTAGTTTCTTTTTGTCCGTACTAATTCTGTTGATGGCTTTCAGAACTGTTGACAATCGAGCAGTGCATGATGAGATACAAATACTCGGTCAAAAGACCTTCAGCTCCATCTCTACTCGCATCCTTCACCCGCGCAGACGAAATGAAAAGGGCAGAAGTTTTTAAGGTTCGGATGATAAATAATTAGCTTATTTGTTTATTGACAGTAATACTGTGAGATACGCATATTATTTGAGAGTAAGCATATTAGGAAGCTTGTTATACACAAGTTTAAATGAACAAGAAATTGCGTGATGATAAAACTTTCATGCGCATAATTACGTCGGCAACGCTTGTCCATTACAACGCATTGTGACATTCAAAAATACGAGTATGTTGACAATCACATTCATCAGTAAAGTATTTGACAGATGGACTAAAATTGCAGTACGCAGTCCTACAAAATAATCCAGCTAAATTTTACATTGTTACACGATGTAATTTTCAAAACTTCATTTCCCAAGGTTTATTTTTAAACCAAATGGTTTTCAAGTTACTAACAAATATATGATCATCAGATCTAAATCGGTCTTAGCATGTACGTATTTAACTTTTAAAAAGTTACGGTATGGAGCCGGCGAAACCAACCCGCAAGCTACGGAGCCGTTGTAAAGTTTCGGAATCGAGCAAGAATCTCCGAAATTTTCGCTTAAAAAACTAATTCTTTAACTGAGTAACTGTGATACAGTATCTACGTATACATTGTTCTCAGAAAGATCACTAGAAATTCAGCGGACATTGAGCTTCAACTGAGGCGAGTCGAAAAGACTTTTACAGCTCACTTGGAAGAAGACAACCTCCTCCTACACGTCATGACCTTTCTTCTTGGGTGCCCCAACGATGTCTAACCCCAGCGTACTTTCAAGCTTTTTTTCAGAGGTGTTATCTGTAATGAAGAAAAAAAGGTAAAGATTCAGAGTTCAGAGGTGACGGAGTACTAAAAGTTTGCTTTCTCCTACTTCCTCTCCTCTCACTGACGTACACGCTACATTCACCTCGAAAAATTGTCTTAGTTGTGCGCTCACATTTCCAACTCGTCTTTTCTAGTATTATACGCAAAAATATCAGTTTATATCGGAGTTTCTAGTCTTTTCCTTAAGTTCAACAGTAAAATGAACTTTCCATGATCTGGCACTTCAATTGAATGTACTATCTCATTTGCCAAGTTCTTAGACGGAGTTTCAGGTATTTTTAATTTATTTTCGAAAAAATTTCATACGAGTATACTTATGATATATTATTTATTATGAGAGTACTTCTACCAAAAAAAATTCTGGACTATCAAAGACAGCTGTGCAAAAACTGAATTTTGTGATTTACTGACAATACTCTCGGAACTACGTTTCCTAATGCACTTCCAGTCATTTTTGGTGCAAAATAATGGAAATTATTTTTGTAACATTTTTGGAAAAAACGTACGGTTGTACCCTTATCAATTTTTATAAAATTCGAAATTGCACGAAACTCCATAAAATTGCGTCTACAAGCGAACATTTGTGCGTAGATCACGAAAAACACATCAGTTTTTACACAATTGTCGCCGATTTTTTGCTAGCAAATCCCAAAGTTTTGTTGGCAAAAACTAGTGTCACGTAAACTGGAAATTGTGACATCTTAAACTGTGCTACACGGAAACCTTTGATGTAATGTGTTACGTAATGATCTTCCAATGAAACGGATTTGCACTAGTTCGTTTTCTTCTTACTCAATACATGCTACGGTGCTGAACTATAACCTGTAATTATTTATTTCGGATTTCTGACAGACTCTATCTCTTTGTCTGTCAGACTGTTACTTTAATCTGTCAGATTCTGTCTTTTTGATCTGCCAGACTCTCCCACTTTGTTCTGTCAGACTCTATATATGATCTACAAGACGATACACGATGTCAAGAAGACGACAACACGATGTCTAGAAGACGACAACACGATGTTTAGAAGACGACAACACGATGTCTAGAAGACGATACACGATGTCTAGAAGACTATACACGATGTCTAGAAGACGATACACGATGTCTAGAAGACGATACACGATGTCTAGAAGACGATACACGATGTCTAGAAGACTATACACGATGTCTAGAAGACGATACACGATGTCTAGAAGACGATACACGATATCTAGAAGACGATACACGATGTCTAGAAAACGATACACGATGTCTAGAAGACGACATCACGACGTTTAGAATACCACAACACAATGTCTCAAAGACAATACACGATGTCTCGAAGACGATACACTCTGTCTAAAGACGATGCACGATGTCTAAAAGACGATGCACAATGTCTAAAAGACGATGCACGATGTCTAGAAGACGATACACGATGTCTAAAAGACGATACACGATGTCTAAAAGACGATACACGATGTCTAGAAAACAAAACACGATGTTTAGAAGACGACAACACGATGTTTAGAAGACGACAACACGATGTCTAGAAGACGATACACGATGTCTAGAAGACGACAACACGATGTCTAAAAGACGATACACGATGTCTAGAAGACGATACACGATGTCTAGAAGACGATACACGATGTATAGAAGACGACCACACGATGTCTAGAAGACGATACACGATGTATAGAAGACGATACACGATGTCTAGAAAACAAAACACGATGTCTAGAAGACGATACATGATGTGTAATGGACGATGCACGATGTGTAAAAGACAATACACAATGTCTAAAAGACGACAACACGATGTCTAGAAGACGATACACGATGTCCAGAAGACGATACACGATGTCCTGAAGACGACAACACGATGTTTAGAAGACGACA
>VCRD01005884.1:10842-33886 GCA_006783055.1 Trinorchestia longiramus
GGGGGGAGGAGTGATGCGAGTGTGGGGGTGATGAGTGGGTGATACATAAGCTGATGCCTCACACCACAGTAAAGGATAAACTATAACCACAACCACGTTGTGTAAAGTGGCAGTTACTGCACACTGGAATTTCAAAATGAGGAAGAAATCGTTCCTCGACAAATTCTTCAGCGAGAGAATCGCTTAATTTCTTCTCTACGATTTTTTTATGATCTCGGCCAGACTACATGAGCGAACAATGCGCGGTGTCGGCAGGAAATCTGCTAACGCTAAGCAGGCCCTCAATCGAGGTACTGCTAGCCTTAAAAACCTTTCAGGTGCTATGATGGCGTGAAGGTAAACATAAAACTAAGTTCAACCTCCTGAACAATTACGCAGTGTTCATATTGGAATATGTGTATATGTGCATGTGTAAATTATATATGTATATATATGTACATGAAAAGTAAAAGACTAGCCACTTCTGAAGCCAGTGAGCGCGCCCGTTGAAGCCCAGCATCGTTCATCCTACAGGGTGGCGCTTCAAATTTCATCGCGTACTTCAATTTCACTGAGACTCAACCTTCGTACAAACGTTATCTGCAATTTCTGCAACATTCAGGCGACACAGCGACATAACCAAACATCGCCTTTTTATCACCGCGTTCGTACGTGATTCCCTTCAGTTTCATCGTTGGATTGATATTAATTCCCGAATATTAAAGTGGATGTTAAAGATTTTATGGTAATAGACGATATTAACACGTTGCCTGCGATTACCTAGCCGGTGCAAATCTTTACTTTGTACACACAGTCACTAGAAAGCCTTGAAAAAATTATAGAACCTAACCTGAGCGACCCACCGGCGGGTCGTATCGCACTCAACGTGTTAACATAATCACGGACCCCCACAGAGCCTCCAAGGGATCATGGCCGTCAACAATAATGTGAGGGCATCGCTTGCCCCGCTAGTGCGAGGGCATCGCTTGCCCCGCTAGTGCGAGGGCATCGCTTGCCCCGCTAGTGCGAGGGCATCGCTTGCCCCGCTAGTGCGAGGGCATCGCTTGCCCCGCTGGTGCGAGGGCATCGCTTGCCCCGCTGGTGCGAGGGCATCGCTTGCCCCGCTGGTGCGAGGGCATCGCTTGCCCCGCTGGTGCGAGGGCATCGCTTGCCCCGCTGGTGCGAGGGCATCGCTTGCCCCGCTGGTGCGAGGGCATCGCTTGCCCAGCTGGTGCGAGGGCATCGCTTGCCCCGCTGGTGCGAGGGCATCGCTTGCCCCGCTGGTGCGAGGGCATCGCTTGCCCCGCTGGTGCGAGGGCATCGCTTGCCCCGCTGGTGCGAGGGCATCGCTTGCCCCGCTGGTGCGAGGGCATCGCTTGCCCCGCTGGTGCGAGGGCATCGCTTGCCCCGCTGTTGTGAGGGCGTTGCTTGTCCCCTAAGCTGATGAGAACTTCAAGAATGCAGCGGTGCTTGATTGCATGCTCGCTATTTTTGCTAATTTCAAATACAAGTGTTGCACAATATTTGCTACAGAAGGGATGCAAAATAATACAACACGTTGGTTAAATCGCCAGATTCTACATTTACAGGCCACGTACAATTACGAAAATTGGATTATATACAAAATAATAGTATAAGAACATTAATAATATATCTAAAACCCACAGATATTTAATAGAATAAATATATAGGAACATGTATAAAAATGTGAACAATAAAAATGTGAACAAAAGTTTGCAATACCCGATTTTTTCTTGATATTATACAGGAAAATTATTGTGAAATTATTTCAGGATGTTCAAATACATTCTACTATTTGGCAACTGAACTTTCGTCAGCATTTATCTCCAATAACGTGTCATTGGTAGAGCAGCTCTCGTTATGAAACGTCGTAAGCATTGGTAAGAATAAGGACATCAGCCAAGATCTTTGCGAACGTATTGTGGAGCTCCATAATGAAGGTTTGGGAAATCAGGAGATAAGCGCACAATTGTGTGTTCCAATAGCCTCGGTTTGAACCATAATACGTAAGTGGAAATGCCGGAATACGGCTCTCAGCAAGTCTCAAACTGGCCGTCCACGGAAGATTAACGACCGTGTTGCTCGAAAATTGGTCCAAACAGTAGTGCAGAGGCCTCAAACTTGAAGAATTAAAGGATGATCTCAAGGCATCTGGGATAGAAGCCAGCAAACACACGATCAGCAAGGCACTACGCCGTGAAGATCTTAGCTCCCGCACCCCTCGTAGGACACCTCTTCTCCAGAAATGTCACGTCAAGGTCCTAAATGTCAAGGAACTCAGTACTGTGGTCAGATGAAACCAAAATCGAACTATTTGGAAGAAACGGCACAAACCATGTGTGGAGGTAACAAAACGAAGAGTATAAACCAAAGTACACCATACCCACTTTTAAGTTTGGAGGTGGCTCAATCATGGTGAGTGGATGTTTTAGTTCATCAGGGGTAAGTAAACTTCACATCATTGAATGAACCATGAATGAAAGAAAATATCGTGAAATATTAGAAGAGCAACTCCTACCTTCAGCTCGTTTGTTAAAATTGAAACGTGGATGGAAATTTCAACAAGACAACGATCCAAAACATACTGCAAACGAAACCAAGGAATGATTGAGGATGAAGAAGATGAACATTTTAGAATGGCCAAGTCAATTTCCGGACATGAATCCGATCGAAAACTTGTGGAGGGAATTAAAATTGAAGATTCAGAAGAGAGGTCCTAATAACATCACTGAACTCAAAGAAATTTGCATTGAAGTAGGGAATAAGATTACACCCGAAACTTTTAAAAGGCTTGTAGTGAACTACTATAAACGCCTCGAAGCCATAATTAATAATAAGGACTATGCAAAGAAGTATTAATGTGTGTATATCTTGAAATGTATTGTAAACTTTTGTTCACGTATTTTTTATACATGTTCCTATATTTTTTTAATTAAATAGTTGTGGGTTTTAGATATATTACTCACCTTTTTTTACTATTGTTTATATATAGTCCAATTTTCATAATTGTACGTGGTCTATGAATGTGCAATCTGGCGATTTAATCAACGTGTTATATTATTTTGCCCCCACTGTATTTCATTTAAAATGAAAGGCCCATCGTCTGAAATGAAAGGCCCATCGTCTGAAATGAAAGGCCCATCGTCTGAAATGAAAGGCCCATCGTCTGAAATGAAAGGCCCATCGTCTGAAAAGAAAGGCCCATCGTCTGAAAAGAAAGGCAAAAGAAGAAGGATCAAACAAGAAGACTCACAAAAAACGTGAACTGAGGGTAAAGAAGAAGCAGAAGAAGGTGGAAAAGGAGGGAAAGGGCAGTAGGAAAGGGACAAGTCTTCCTCTCCCTTTCTCCCACGGGGGGGTTGTTGTGCAAGACTGAGGTTTAATAAAAACTTGAGACACGGCGCTCGTAAGAATGCTTTTCGAATTACAGACAGGAACTGAAGCCTGGCGTCGCTGTGGCTCCCACACGCCTGACAGCCTGGGACTCCAACGTGCCGACGTGACTTGGAGAATGGAGCAAGGACAGGTTCTGACGTGAGATGGAGCATGAAGCAGAGACACGTTCTGACGTGAGATGGAGCATGAAGCAGAGACACGTTCTGACGTGAGATGGAATATGGAGCAGGAAAATTTCTTTTGAGAAAACGCTCCTGATACAAATTTGCAGCGCTTCCAGTATTGCCATTGTCCACACCGCGCACCAAATGCACATTCATTCCGCGAGCTGATGCATGAACAGCAAGCAATCGAATACTATAATACCACACTTGAAAGCACCATTTCACTTGAAATTTACACTTAACACTTTCAACCTCAGTATCTTGAAAAGTAAGGAGTTTTGGAATAGTTCGTACGCGTGAAAACATGTTAATTTTGCCAGTCTCTGTCTACTGTTAGTACTCGTGCCTCTTGTTTGTTAATATGTAGACTACTATCATGCCCCTGCATGTTGTACTGAACCATTTAGTAAAAATGTAAGGGCGCAGGGACTTACAAAACACGATGTACTGCACGAAAATGAATAAAATGTTCCTTACCTTTCTCGCAGTAGTCTCCTGCTGCGCCCGTGTAGCCACACTCGCAGCCGCGGCCCCCCGGCCTCGAGGGGTCAGCAATGCAGCGCCCCCCGTTCTGACATGGGTTGCCCCCCGTCACACACGGCCCAGGGTCGTTCTCACTCCGCACACCCTGTAACAGAGGATGAAACTCATAAGTGTCACGGTAACAGAGGATGAAACTCATAACAGTGTCACTGTAACAGTTCTGTTGTCACTCCGCACACCCTGTAACAGAGGATGAAACTCATAACAGTGTCACTGTAACAGTTGTGTTGTCACTCCGCACACCCTGTAACAGAAGATGAAACTCATAAGTGTCACTGTAGCAGGATGAATCTCATAACAGTGCCACTGTAACAGGATGAATCTCATAACAGTGTCACTGTAACAGGATGAATCTCATAACAGTGTTACTGTAAAAGGATGAATCTCATAACAGTGTTACGGTAACAGTTTTGACTTGTGTAGCGTGTTGTACAAGCTTGAGTTTAGAGTTCAGTCCCGCATGCACCTTCTCAGTCAGGAAAAGAAAAAACTCAATTGTCGTCATTGGGAAGTAGCTTCAACTTCAACATATTTCATCACATTAAAATTGAACATTTAAATGAGCACTTATTTCATCGTACTAAAATTTGGCATTTGCTTGAACACATTTTATGGTACTCAAATTCAGCGTTTGCTTCCACACTTATTTCATTGTACTAAACTTGGCTGCAACACCAACGACTGCAGTTTACTAGTAGGCACATCGTCTCAATGTTCAGTTTTATCTACAAAATGACAGTCCCAAAAAAAATAAAGTACTTGAAAATTTTTCTCATTAATCACGACGATATCAGGACTTTCTTTACAAAAATAAATTTTAACTACCTGACAATTATTTGCATGTTTCTTAACTTTTCATTGTTCTTTGTCCTACGCATCCCAAATCCCTTCTCAGTAGTGACGTAGACTAGACCAAGACGTGTGTTAATGTGGGTAAGTAATTTAATAACCAATTATTTTATCAATGAATACATATACACGCGTCCACGTAAAAAATTAATGTATTAACCAATGATTCTGAAAACATACGTCTACGTAACAATGAGAAAACCACGCACCTGTGCGTCCACGTAACATGAGTAGTAATGAACACAAATGTGTCACAGAAAACAGAGCTTCTTAACACAAGTACTCCCATACACCTGCAGCCACTTCATCAAGATCAGTTGCGTGCAACAAAAATTATTTGTTCACGACCCTGAAGCTGGGCCTCACGGTTCCTCTGAGCTAAGCCAGCGTATTAGGGAAAGCACGGAGACTTACACAGCACTCCGACCACTTGGCAGCCATTTTATCATCGCCACGAAAAAAGCCTTTCTTTTTAGGCCTCAGCTTGTGAACAGGCTCGATTGAGCCTCATGCATGATGAAGGTATGAATATGCATACCCATGTATGTACATCCAGACCAAGAGTCTGTACTGGTTTGAAGGTCTTGAAGCAGTGTAGCACGTACATGTGGTACACACGTGTAGCACGTACATGTGGTACACACGTGTAGCGCGTAAAAAGGTACACACGTGTAGCGCGTAAAAAGGTACACACGTGTAGCGCGTAAAAAGGACACACGTGTAGCGCGTACATGAGACGCACATGTGACATGTTTCTCTTGACGAGCAGATGTCGCACTCTATGAGCAATAATATCAAGGTGATAAGCCTGCCTCTATCAGAACTCTGAAGGCATAGTTAACTTCAAAATTACTTGCAATGTCCGCCACGCAATCTAGCAGTATCCGCCACACAATTGACACGAGTGTGTAGTATAGGACATGTCTCTGAGACACGAGTGTGTAGTATAGGACATGTCTCTGAGACACGAGTGTGTAGTATAGGACATGTCTCTGAGACATGAAGGCCGTGTGGCATAAGACAATGCTTCTAAGAAGCTTCTTTGTGCCAGTGGATATACAGAAATAGCTTCTCAGAAATCAACAATGTTACAAAGAAGTTCTACAAACACGGGGTTGTCCAAGATGTCCACCACCCGATAATGCCACAACGAAAAAATTTAACTCAAGGTGCACTTCGTTAAGTCTCTCAAAGACGCACACAACACGCATGTATAACCAACAAAACGAGGTCAAGACTACCAAAAAAAGTAACCATATCCCCCGCTTGTGTTAGAAAAGGTGGCTTTTAACCTAAGAACAAGCGGATATGCTATGATGGGACAGGGGGTTATCCAGTACCTCCTCACCATGGGCGCAAGTTGGGCAGAAGAAAAATGCGCGCAGCCAGGGCGCGTGAAGAAGAAACTCAAGAAGACCGTTAGAGGGGAAGTATAGAAGAAACTGGCAGCGGAGGGTAGATGAGGAAAGGGAAATGGCATAGAAAAATAATAGACAAATAGCAAAGAAAAAGGGTAAAGAAAAAAAGTGTATAAAAGTGAAAAGATGGCAAAAAAGAATCGTAAAGGAGATAGTAACAAAGGAAAGTAGGAAAGGAAAAAGTAAAGAGAACAAGCGTTGAACATTAACCTAGATATTGACGAAAGAAAGAGTAGTTTCTGAGAATAAAAAAAATCTGGGAAGCCACATTTCTCAATTAGTTTCAACGTTTGCAGCGGCATCAATTAAAATAAGTTTAAAAATTAGGAATCTTTTAGATGATTGTGGTAAAGAAAATTAGAATTTAAATAAAAAATATATTTCAAATCACTCATTTTTGTATTAACATCAAATGATCCACAATTTCTGAGCTGTCAGCAAATGATCGATGCTTAACCTAAATGAATTATAAACCATAACAAATAAGTGAAGTATTTATAGAGCATAGCACATGAACACAGGCTACAAGGACTTATGGGAAAAACTGAAGTTTCACACCAAAAGAAGATGCTAGAAATATATCGTGCGCCGGAATAAATTAAGTGGAGCATTTTAAACCAAAGATTTTTGTGTATTATGCTTACAATCCAAGATCAATTTCTTCAGCAATTATTTTCAGCCTTCGTTTCATGTTGTGTCTCCCATTGGTCAGTCGGCGACGCATTTTGCAATCTGCCCACTGGTTGGCAGAAGTAACTACCTCAACCGCCAACGAAAGCGAAGCGTGTTGACGGTCAGGAAAGGCAATTCGGAAGTCATAAGTTAACATTTCTCATAAATATAGATGAAGGATATCTGCTAAAAGCTTCAAATGCTTACAAAAAAAGATATGTATGTGACAACATCTGAAGTTGGGCACGTGAAATTGGCGTTCTACTTTAACTGTACCCACACACTGCACATGCTAAGCAGCTGCTATTATCAAGCTTTCAGAATATGCCAACACTGATGTACAGCACACCCAAACTTGTATAAATTAATCATTTTTAAGGTATTTCTTCCTATTTAGCACCATGAGAATATTCAAGATAGGTATGAAGTCTTGCCATAGAATAGAACAAAGCAATAAAAACGAGCCGTTTGGCCCATTCTTAGGTTGATACACAAGTCTCATGTCGTAGGGCGTTATCACAAGTATGGCTTCGTGTGAGGAAGCAAATCCAATTCAAAAGTGTCTGGAGAAGCAAAAGGCTATCATAAATACAAGGGCTTTCACAAGCAGCTGACAAAACTTACTGTCAGTGGAGGAAGACGATGCTGCAGAACAGACAGTGTCTATTTGACAAGTGTCCAGTTCCAAAATTTATTTTTGACAAACTTGCTATTCACTTGCGAAGGTAAAATCTTAGAATTAAATGAACATACACGTAGGCACACAAAAACTTTTGGTGGAGAGTTAGTCGATTGATTGCATGTTGCAATGTTGTAAACACAAGTACGTAACACACTCGTCCCAGACACAGAACAACACAAGTAGAGGCAATCGAACTCAAACCCCCTCTGCCAATATGACCTAAACGCATAAAGTACTCTTTTTAAATTAAAAATCATGTACCTCATTGGGAGATGTTTTATCAACATTTTCAAACAAAGTGTCGGTAATGCATCAGCCATTTAGACACGCATGTGTGTTATTTCAGTTCCTAGAAACGTACAAACTGCCGAAGCAAAGAAATTTTTCATACACTTATTCTTCATCGTCAATCTCAGAACACTGACTCCATCAGGTATGTTACACCATTTACCCTCCACTGAACAGAAGAAATCACTATGCATATATTACTATTTAAGGCCACTCATATTTCATCCAAGATGAACACCTTTTTCGCCCGAAAGACACTTATTAAATTTGCAATAGACTATTACTTCGCCCAAAATAAGCATGTTTTTCCAAAAAATTAACTCCTACTTCGCCAAAAATAGTTTTACTTCAACAAAAATAACTACTACAGGGTACGTAAGGTATATGAATACAGATTTACTCAAAGAAACAGATAATAGAGTATTTTTGCTGAAAAACATTGCCATAAGAATAAGCACATTGTTTTGTAATTTTACTCAACGAAGTTTCCTCGAACTTCAGTAATGGCTTCTATGCCAGGTATGAATCCCCTACATGCTCGGATCAAATGATCCTGGTTCATATTGGACATTGTTCCAACTAGTTAGGCTTTTACAAACTCTTCAGTGCTGTGCGGGTACTCATCAACCTCTTTCTCAAATACGCTCCATACATAATAGTCCAGTGGGTTCAGATCTGGAGAGCTAGGAGCCCAAATGATAAGGGTTATGTGATCATGAAAATTATCCGCCATCCATTCCTGCGTTGCTTGTACCTAGCATGATGATGAACCATAAGACATTACTTTCTGCTGGATGTTTATGTTTTTCTATGCGCTTATCTGGTGTGATGAAACGATTTTACGTTACCTTTTATGACACAACATGCCTTTTTCTCGCAACATAAGACGTGTATCTGATGTCTGTGTGGATAACAGTTCCATAATAAATTGTTACGTTCAACCTTTGTATCAACGATGACTGCGTGTCTCTTGATTTTTTGTGTAAACATAGAGTCTGTTATTGATAATCCTGATATATAGAAAATATAAAGTCAAATAATTTGCTACTATAGTAAAAATAACCTGTATCAAATAACCAAATAACAAACATTTCACCAAACAGACTCCTATTGCACCCGAACAAACCCTCATTTTACTGAAAATTGACTGTTATTTTGCCCAAACAATGCCCCCCAGCTGCCAGTTTGTGTTGTCTTTGTTTGTCGCAAGGCATTAAAGCGTCGAAATTAACCCAGGAGCACTGAACATGGGTATAGTTTGGCCGAGGTTTGTGACGTGTATACCCATGTTCAGGGCTTAAGATTTAAGACGTGATGCAGAGCCACAGAATGTAGGCGAGTGTGTCTTGTCTTAAGTATCATCGCTGATATCATTTTAGAATCATTAAATAACCGTAATTAAACGTCAATAAAGTAGCCTCACTGATCTAATTATAGAGTTCTTTTAATACTGCAAATTATATAGTAAATTAAGCATCATCGCTTACATTGCTTTAAAATCATTAAAATTAAGCAAAAATCATGATAAACTAAGTATAATCGCTTATATAACTTTAGATTCATTAAGATCAAGCGAATCATACAATAAATTAAATATCATCGCTGGTATAATGATAGAGCTTTTTTAACAAACTAAGTACAGCAGCAAGGAATAAAGCGGATTCAATTTCAGAATCATTAAAATAATCTAGATAACGTAGCAAAAAATGCACAGGATGCGGCAACATAGCTTTCTTTTTTCAAAGGAAGTTCCTTTCAAAAAAAGGAAGTTATGTTGCCGCACCCCGTGTACTGCTGCTTCATTGCTAAACTCACAGGCTGCCTGTAACGTACTTACACAAATAATACATATGGCTGGGTAAAACGGGTCTTATTTTAATTAATGTTATCAATGCCACCAATATTATTTAATTAATTAATTGGCTGGACAGAATTCCAAAAATCAAAAATATTTGTTGCTCTAAAACGCGCTTTGTTGTACCACAGCTGCACTTCATGATGTTGTCGTCAGTAATATCCAATTAACTCATATTTTTACAGCTTCAAAAGCTGTTCCTGCTCAAATATGCAGCGCTCATTGTATGATCTGAAACAAAATTTCCTTGGTTCCAATATCAAGTGTCCCGGCACCAAGAAAAAAGAAGGGCGATCGTTTCGACATCGAGGTATGAGTGCGGGATTTAGTGAGCGACAGGGGGAATTTCAAAGGTTTTGCACGGACTTATCAGTAATGTTGATGAGAGCTCAGGTGCCGTAGATTCCAGGACTAAAAACAATGCAAATTACATAAATTCTATTAAAATACGAAGCCGCTATGCGGACACTCGAGCGTCCTGCTGCGCAGATGAGTCACATAATTACGCTCGTATCCTACGAGGTAAAAAGTAGCAGCTGTGAAGCAGATGTTTAGCTGATGTGTAGTAATACGGGATACTGAAGTAACTGTTTGGCTGATGTGGAACAGTAATACGGGACATTTGAAGCAGATGTTTAACTAATGTGTGGTATTACGGGATATTGAAGTAAATGTTTGGCTTATGTGTAGCAGTGATAAGGCATATTTGAAATAAATATTTGGCAGATGTAGTAGTAATACTGGACATTTGAAGTAGATGTGTGGCAGATGAGTTGCAGTAATACGGGATATTTGAAGTAATGTTTGGCAGATGTAGCAGTGATACGGTATATTTCCAGCAGATGCTTAGCTGATGTGTAGCAATACGGGATGTTTGAAGCAGATGTTAGGCTCATGTGTAGCAGTGATACGGGATGTATGAAGCAGATGTTAGGCTCACGTGTAGCAGCAATAAGTCAGTAAACTGCAAAATTTATTCTGAAATATGCTCGATACATGAGAGCATTGTTTTTGATTCCTAGAAAACGGCCTCTATTCTGCTAGACATCTGCTCTAAAACTGAAGATTTCCCTTACAACTGTAATAGCTGCGTCAACAGCGGTAACTAATGCAAAGGAAGTTATAAAAAGAACTGTCAATCCCGCAACTGCAGCGGTCCGAGTAACGGTAGACAGAGATGCTGTGGCGGCACTTTCCTCCTAGCCCTCATCCACCTTCTAATTCCTCTCCTTCTCCATCTCCTCCTTCTCCTTTTTCATCTCCTCCTACTCACCCATCTCCTCGTTCTGGCTCTCCTCCTCTCGTCCTCCTCCTCCTCCTACTTTTACCTCCCTAACCCCCGCCCTCTCGACACAGCGCTGCCGCTAATATTGCGTTGTGGTCGCAAAAAAGGCAATTGTCCTCAGAAATAGTTGAGCAATATTCGCAATTTTTGGCGCTACCGACGACGCTAAATTAAAAAGACTTGAAAATTCGAGTAAGGAGCTTACGCATCCCACAGAGCAGACTAGGGACCCTACATAGACCGCTGTCTGCGTAGTGCTGTGTTACTGCGTGTGTAGTGATGTGTAGCGCCGTGTTGCCGCCTGTGTAATGCTGTGCAGTGTAGCTTTCTAGTGTTAAGCTGCACAGTTCATTCTCTACAGTGTAGTGGTGCAATTCTCTACAATGCAGCTGTAAAATTCTCTACACTGCAGTTGTATAATTCGTTCTGGCAGTTAAAAATGAGCGCTGGACAATAACTATCGTTAACTTTAGTAAAGTACACAGGAATTTACGAAAACGTAAAGGAACTCTGCGTAGTCTCACATTGAAATTACGCTGGGAAATCCATCTTGCAGCTGTACATGGGGCGCCCAGTGCAGGGTGAGATGGATGTGCCGTAACTCCCACTGTGTCGTACATCTGTGCTGCAACTCGTATTGTGCTGTAATTCACAGTGTCGTAACTCTGTGCTGCAACTCACACTGTGTCATATTCCTACTATGCTGTAACTTGCACCGTGCCGTAACTTCCACTTTGTTGTAACTCGCACTGTGCCGTGCCTTTGTGCTGCAACTCACACTGTGCCGTAACTTGTACTTTGCCGTTACTCCTACTATGCCGTATCTCTGTGCCGCAACTCACACTGTGCCGTAACACGCACTACACCATGACGCATTACGACAGTTTGGTCTAGCGCTAAATGCGTTCATTATTCACAATACCGTACGTCAAAAGCACGTTTAATCAGCGCCGCGCTGGGCTTTTGTTCTGAACGGCATGGGGGGCAGAGGCACAGCGCTGTGCAGTCAGGCGTGCAGTTCAAGCAGGAATTTTGGGGCGGTAGCGAGAATTGGTAATCCTTTTAGAAATATAACTAACGGTCTGCTGCTTTATTAAAGTAATCCAGTCTTGTGTTATTTTCTGTTTAATGTTAGTTTGTGCATGCTTCTATAAATGTTCGTTTGTTTTTGTACATTTTTGTTTATTTCCATAAATTGTCGCCTGTTCCTATACATTTTCGTTTGATTCCATAAATTTTCATGCAATGTGCAGTAATGTATGTAAATCACCGTTGATTCCCACGTGGGAACAATTATTATCAACAAACAGTCTTGTAAATCGAAACTTGTGCACTCAACTGCTTCTGGGTGACGACTTCAAAACGCAGCCTGACATTTATAGCGTAACCTTCTCATAGACTTCAGAAGACAACCAAATTCCACTTATGCAAACAGATTTCTCTTTAAGCCGCTATAGACACATACAAATAACACACACTATGCACTTCTTGACGCCCATGTTCTCAGTTTTCAAATCGAGTTTTCGCAAAAGCTTGAAAATACGCTAAGAGTTGAATAATTTACTCTAACTCTGCTTCCAAAATCAGGGAAGATTATGCAAAGAAAACAACTCACACAGCAATGCTTAGATGCAACACTCGAGCCAGAAAACTACAGAACACTAATTCGATGAACGCGCTGAGCAGCTGCGAGAACAAGTGGGAATATCTGCGTTGAAAATGAAGTGGTCTTGATTACTGCACTACTGAAAGACGGAGCTTTCATTTTTGCATAAAGCTGGAAAACAAATTAACAAAACACAAAGTTTTTGAAACATTCACGCAGAATTATGATGCTGGAACTCGTCAACAATTTGTAAAGCTATAAGATAGGACGTAAGATTTTGAAACATTTGAACGAATTCCAATAAAATATCGTGCAAGTTTTTAAAAATATCTGCAGAATTTGTCATAACAGATTGAATCCTAAATATTTCACTTTTCTTTTTGGTTACAAAAATGTCATAGTAACTCAAAATGTCTCTTTAGTCTCACTTTCCAGGGCTAGGTGGTTATTTATACTTCAATACATATACAGGGTGGCTCATAAGTAAGGTACCTTTTTAAAACTATTATAGCTATAAAACTACAAATGGTACAGAGATTTGGTTGATTCATAATAAATGAAGAAATTTCAAAGTTTTCTACCAGCGTATCAAGTCTAACGACAATCACAGCATATTGCCCAAAAAATTCATGAAATCCACCCCTCAAAATGAATCGCTACGCAATGGAACAACGAGCAAAAGTAGTGGAACTTTACTTCCGATGTTATTGTTCGGTTACTGCAATTCAGAGGAATTATAGGAATATTGATGGTATTGAAAGAAGTCATTCGAAGAAGTGCATAAAAAACTGGTGTTGAAATTTAGAGAAACTGGGACAACAGCAGACAGACAACGTTGTGGCAGGCCACGGACCATACGAACTGGTGCTTCAATTCAGCTTGTTGCAACGAGCGTTGCTCATCGGCCCAAAACGTCAACTAGGAGACGTTCAATTCAACTGAGAATGCCACGTACCTCACTGCAACGTATTTTGGTAAAAGATCTAAAATATCATCCATATAAAATTCAATTAACTCAAAAACTCCATCGTACGAACTACCAAAAGCGATTAGATTTTGCGAATAGATTTCTGCAGCTTGCAGAAAATGAAAGCTTTGTAAAGAATTTAATAATGACTGATGAGGCACATTTTCACCTTAATGGTTTTTTTAATGAGCAAAATTGCAAATTTTGGGCTTCAGAAAATCCAAAAGAAATTCATAAACGTCCACTTCACTCAGCTAAAGTAACAGTATGGTGTGACATCACGTCTTCGAGGATCATTGGACCATATTTTTTAGAAGATGCTAATGGTGATGCAATTTGTGTTAATGAAAACCTGTATAGACAGAGGATTCAAGAATATTTGATACCTGAAATTGGAGACAATAACACAGAGATTACTTTTTTCCAACAAGATGGAGTTACAGCGCACGCAGCGAAAGAAACAATGCAAATGTTCAAAGCAATTTTTTCAAACAATAATGTCTCGTCGTGGTGATATACCGTGGCCACCTCGATCTCCAGATCTAAGTGCTCCTGATTTCTTTCTCTGAGGATACTTAAAGGAAAATGTTTACATTGAAATACCTGATATTTTACAGTAATTGAAACTAAACATCATTCAAGAGATCAACAACATTTCATCAGAGGCATTAAGGAAAGTAATGAACAGTACCGTTGAAAGAGCACGCCATTGTTTGACTAATAATGGAGGTTATTTAAAAGATATTTTACTCCATAGTTAAACGTATTTTATTGTTTCATTTGCAAATTTAAAATAAACTTTAAAATTTCTTCTTTCATTCTGAATTAACCAAATCTCTTTACCATTTTTAGATTTATAGCTAGAATACTGTAATTTTGAAAAAATACCTTACTTATGGGCCACTCTGTATAATTCTTCTGATAATTTTAAAAATACATACGAAAAAGTATTAAAAAGTTTAATCAAACTGTAGTTTTGAGGATCTATTGACAAAATGTGAGCATTAAATATGGAGGACAAGTAAGGCTTTTGATAACGAATAAGAAGAGCAGAAATTAGAAAATACCTTCAAACAATGTACAAAAATTAACGGGAACTGGAAAAATGACAACAAAATTTTAACAACATTCAATGCTGCCAATTCATGAAGTCAAACATGTGCCCCCAGTCATGTCTTTTAAAGATATTTTTATTAAAGTAAGTGTTACTGCTAAAATCCTGCACAACAAAGTAATAGATAAACTAGTTCTGATTCCGTTTAGTGTGTGCATACATAGTTATAAAAAGCGAAAAATCTCCCAAATATGGTCATGTTCCACCATGGCATGTTTCCCATGGGCATCTCCATTTATGGTCATGTTCTTACATGCCATTTCCACACGTAGTCGTGCTGTGCTGCAAGCATGCAGGTCCAACATGAGACCAGATTATGTGCAAAGATATCTCGCAAAAATGCTTGCTATCGTTCGAATTGTCTTCTGAAATGCGTGATTGCGCAGTTAGGACTGCACAGACGTTCTGTTCGTGCTGCACGGTGCTGGCGTCAGTTCACTGGAGCTGCAGGATTGCGATGCACCAAAACATAAAGAGCAAAACAACATCAAAATACCTCACAGGAAGTCGAGGGTAAACTCTCTGAGCGGCAACGGTAATTTCTGCTCATATTGCAGCCAAGGACCGCAAAAACTTTTCTAAGACCCGAAAGAAAAGCACAATTTTGAACGGACTTTGTGGCATGAGGTCAATAGGATCTCTAGGTTCTAATCAGCAGTTTAGATCTCACTATTATCCAATGGCGTTCAAGAGAAATAAAGGCTTTAATAAGGTTTCCTTGCTCTAAACAGTGGCCTATTGGCGCAATGGAGCGAGACGGTGGCTCGGTGGCATAAAAGAGATCGGCCACACCTGGACTGGCGTCTAAATGAGAATTCAAAGCGATTGCTGGGCGTCTAAAACGAACCACCACGTGCGGATTCTATCTTTGTTAATAACAGGCGCACCAGAACGCGGCAACACGATGTTCGATGTACGAGGTCCAACTTGCATGCATTAGAGGACGGTTGAGAGCAGCGCATATGTTGAGGGTAATTTGGAAGTGTCGAAAGGCAGCAGGGCCGAGATATTGGTTCACTAACGAAATGGACGCCGGCTAAAAAGCGTCAGTGAGGCGTGAACGCAAGATGGGGGGCATAATGGGAGCCCTGGGGCCAGGGGAGTTGCTCTGGGGACCTCGTAAGGGGCGTATCAAAAATGGTAGGGAGTAAAGGAACAGCTCGCTGAAGCATCGTGTAGGGAGCAATTTTAGGGAGCGGGTCAGAACGCATAATTAAATAAAGGAGAGTTCATGAAATTCCATCCATCAACACAAGAAATTATTTAGAAACTTGGTTGGAAGGACGTGCAAACAAGGCGAAGTTAATGTCAATAGCATGGTGGGGCACCGCAATGGAGAATGTATCCAAAACTTTCAGGAAAATTGAAATAAAGCAGAGAAACGCGTACACGATGAATAAATTGAAGCCCGTTCGATGACACTAGCCAGCGACAGTAAAATGAAGAGGAAATTTAGAGATAGTTCAACAAAGCCCTGCCTGAGAAACAGGAGCGAGACCCAAATACCGGGTTTTTCTAAAGTTCTGTCATACTAAATATTTATATTTAAAAGTTTTCAAATTACGATTTATAGGAATAAGAAGACAAATAGGGCTTTCCATAAGTTTATTAGGATTATCACAATACTATTTTTCAATTGGACCTCCTTCAGCAGCAATGGCACAGTTCAGAAGAGAGCAGAAACCCTTGCAAACTTTGTGAATGTAATTTTTTTTCATTATGGCCAATGAACGATTAACGGAAGAGTTCAACTCCTCTACACTGTTGTGGCGAACTTTACATGCCTTGCTCTCAATTTGCGTCCATACGCTGTAGTTGGGGGGTTCAGGTCACGTGACTGTGGCGGCCAGAAGTCCTAGGGGCCAAAAGTTCATATTTTTGACCCCAACCACTCTTGAACAGTTTTTGCAGTGTGTGCGGGTGCACCATCTTGTTGGAATACGTGGTTTGCATTTCTAGCTATTTTTCTCATCCAAGGTAGGATTTTCGTAACAAGAACATCTTTGTAAGCAGAAGCATTTAGCCTGTAGCCACTTGGGACCACACTGGAGGCATCTTTTCTCCATTCGATGCTATGACTCCAAGCATCATCACAGAGGCGGGATATTTCATTGTAGACACGTTCCGTAACTCGGAGATGTCCTGACCAAAGCTAACAATGCGATCATACTGCTTGTTCACAAGAAGCTCAGCCGAGAACGTCTTCTCATCTGAAAAAATTACAATCCGATTACCATGATTTTTCTGATCGTTAGGAAAGCGTTTACATCGCTTAAAATGCTTCTGCTTCGTTACACCAGTTGGCAGAGGCTTTTTTATACGTTTTAAGCACTTTTCCTTTCAATCTTAACAGCCCTTCTTACTGTCGAGATAGAGATCTTCTTTTTCCTGACAAGATGAGTCATTTTGAGCTTTGGACATTTTTGAATGTTTTTCTAATGGTCTCTGTCTTCACAACTCGGGCTCTACCTGAACGAGGACGATCCTTGAGGATTTCACCATTTCTCAAACGACTTGCAAATTTGTGCTCTGTCGTTCGACTGACATTCACGCGCTTAGCAATGTCTGACTTTTTATGGGACGCACGTAGTAGAGCAGAGATTTCAATTCTCTTTGCCTCCATTACTAATACTACTAATTGTTATGGACGTAATAATAACTTTCAGATAAGATTGATAGCTTTACTATTGAGCTATTAGAAGAAATATTCCAATTTATTGTAAATGATCACTACATTTCAGGAAAAAAGTGTAACAGAACTTCAGAACAACTCGGTATGAGAGAAGAAAAAAATTAATGGTGAGAATATTATAAACATTTAAAAAGCTCAAATATTTTCAGTAATCTGTAGGACAAGGAGATTTTAACATCCATGACACTCCAAAAGCGTCAAAATTCGCACGATTTTGATTCCACAGGTCCATAAATGAGCGCAACTCTGAAATGCGAAAAAATGAGACTCAAATCCCTTCTAGCAATTTTCCTAAAATCTGGAAAAAATTACTTTCCAAAAACAATACCCATATCTTTCCCTGGAACACCAAATACTAACATAAAGATGAAAGGCTCATAACTAAAACCAGGGGACTTGAAAAATATTCATACCTAATACATGATGAACTTCATTGACCAATCCCGCTGATTTTTCATTAACATGAAAGAGCTATCAAAATGCTACCATTTTCAAGTTATTTTCCAAGATGTAACGGAGATCACTCAGGCTGAGCAACTGCCCCACTTAAGATGTGGTGGTGGAAGCTGGGCGTCGAGGCACGATGGTATAATACTTTTAGCAGTGATGGGTGGGGAGAGGCGGGGAATGTGTGTTGGATGTTGTTAAACTTGAGGAAATTCTTGAACTGAGGTACAGGGATTGTGGGGAATAGGGAGGTGACAGGAATGTAAAGAACATCGCAACGCTACCACATCCACGGTGCTCAGAAGTAAATTTGAAGTAAGAATTACAGGAGTTACATGGAGAAGTAGAATATTCTACTTCGATTTACAGTCCATAATTTTTTCGATGAGCCTGAAATTAGTATTTTTTTGACGCTTTAGGTCAGATGTGACGCTCATCAGAGGTCAGATGTGATGATTATATTTCAATCTCCCTGTTGAGTGCTTGGTTTACTAAAAATTCAGCCTACAGTGTGGCCTACATTTGCTTTTACGAGCATCATCGTACAGTAATAGAAATTGAATTTCATCAGCCATGTTTCAATCTATTGGATGAGTTGATAACGAAATAAATGGCTGCAGCGTCTGGTTATGAAAGTCCTGAAGCTCTACTGTTAAAGTGGTTCATACGGAAACCACTCATGTATAGAAGTCATCACTATGAATAGGAAACATGAAAACTCATGACAGGTTCAGTCCAATGAAGCGTCTCAAGTTACAGACACTGAAGTTATAGGTATCCAAGTTACAAGCATCCAAGTTACAAGCATCCAAGTTACAAGCATCCAAGTTACAGGTATTCAAGTTACATATATCCACGCTATAGGCATTTAAGTCACAGGTATCCAAATTACTGGTATCCATTAACTGGTTTGCTCTTGTGAGTCGCTATTGTACTCAACCGTTGAGGCAGTTGAATACCAGGGAGTTAGTACTGCATTCAACGCTGAATTTTCCTCAAAACGCATAATTTTGAACTGAACAAGCACAGACATCTGTTGTCATCCAGAAAAGGAAATGCTTCATGATGCGCTGTGATCTGACTGATGCCAGATAGGAATGTTTAAAACGAGCACTAAATACGTATCAATACTACGACCTAGTTTGTACTTCGATATAATGTAAGCACTGTCAAAAAATCGGTCCACCCAAAGCAAATACGACCATTTAACGGGACCTGTGTATGATTCCAGTGACAGAGCGCGACTGAAAAGTTTGTACGCGATTATGGTGCATGTGCGTGATTGATGCCTTTACTCTAGACAGCGTAGCACTTGGGGAGCAGCCGAAGAATGGACAACCGGTCGTTTCTGTTGATACATACTATTCTACTAAACTATTATTAAAAGAAGCCATCACGCAGAGTATATTTTGATAGATGGCATGAGTGAAGGATCACCTAAAGAACAAGCCAAAAAGGTGGAAGAGCTGAGAGAAGTAGGACGACCAGCTAAGCTGTAAGTACATACAGGGTGCGGCAACATAACTTCTCTTTCATAGAATTTTTTGAAAGGCAAAAAAGGAAGTTGTGTTGTCGCACCCTGTATATTGGTGACAGCTGCCCAGGCTGCAGCTGAAGAAAAAATTGAGTTCGGGCAGGACACGATGACAAGAGACATGCGAAGAAATCATGGCTGCAGTTTTTATCAACACAAATCCAAAGAGAAACGAAATATTGAAAGAATCACGTTACACATGAAATGAAGAGTACTTCAACGGACTACGTTTAGGAAAGAAATTAAAATACGAAAACAAAACATTATTGAAATAATCGAATCCTGGATGACAGAATTTGAGAGAAAACTCAACAAATATTAAATTGAGAGAAGCAGGATCCAAAAGTGGATGATGATTTTATTTACCATCAGTCCGTTGATAAATAGGGAAAACGAAAGTAAATTAGTGAAATCAACTGTTGTAAATAAGAGAAATAGATAAATGGAAGTCAGAACAAAACAAACAGAATAGAAGAAGTAAACAATTATGAAAGTAGATGTAAAATAGTAATAAAGATTGTAATGAAAGGAACAAGAATTACAATAACGGAACAAGTAAATGAGGCTCGCAATTAAAATTAAAAATGATTATAGTGAAGGGGAAGCCGCAAAGAATTTCTAATTAATGATTGATTGCACCCACTCAGTGGCGGAGACCAGCACTGACAGCAAGCCAGTGACTGGAGGAGACCAGCACTAACAGCAAGCCAGTGACTGGAGGAGACCAGCACTGACAGCAAGCCAGTGACTGGAGGAGACCAGCACTGACAGCAAGCCAGTGACTGGAGGAGACCAGCACTGACAGCAAGCCAGTGACTGGAGGAGACCAGCACTGACAGCAAGCCAGTGACTGGAGGAGACTGACTTCAGAACTCGGGACAGAAATGCGCGCAGCAGAAGCAATAAAAGTTGCACCAGGGAAGAGGGGGAAATGCAAACTGTAATCAAGGGAATATGGCGCACAAATGCAAATTCCATGTAAATAAATGGTCGCTCAGAAAACTGTTTTATTCAAACGAACAGCAAGAACACGAGGAAAAGAGCACGGTGAGCGAGTGCTGTTCAGTGTATTAAGTTATTCATGAGTTGTCAGATCTTTTTTTGATCGAATTTCAGCTTCTACATGAACTGGTTTCATTCTACAAGCTTTAGATCATTTGAAGATTAAATGTAGGCCAAAATTACAGCAGCAGCAGCAGCAGTAGGCCTCAATTTTTCCAGCAGAGTAACATAACTCAAGCAAAAAATGAAAAGAACGAAGCGGTAACACACCACGCAGGGGCAACACACCACGCAGGGGCAACACACCACGCAGGGGCAACACACCACGCAGGGGCAACACACCACACACAGGGGACAGGGATCACTACTTCATCAAGTTGGGACGATTAAAGAGCCATGCTACAGAGATCAAGCCATTATGTGTGCCGATTAATAAGGTCTAACTGCTAATTCAATCTCTAAGCAGGTGAGCGTTGCATCATAAATCAATTCACTTATCATCACAGTTGACTTCATCAGCGGCCACTGACTCTCATTGCCCGTAATCCGTGGTTTAAAATCAGATAGAATATTTTTCTTATTTCTTATCCTTATGAAATTGTTCAAGTTTTCTCACCCTAACAACTGATTTTGAAATTTTCTTGCATGTATTTATCAATATGAGAAGAGTGCAAAATTACACGAACATCAAACTCTGATAAATTAATAAAATATTTATTGTATATTGGTGAGAATAGCTTCGTCACTGTCATGTAATAACGAGTATCCAACACCATCAATTACCATGGCCATAAGTGGCACACTACCATAACAAGTGGCACACTACCATAACAAGTGGCACACTACCATAACAAGTGGCACACTACCATAACAAGTGGCACACTACCATAACAAGTGGCACACTACCATAACAAGTGGCACACTACCATAACAAGTGGCACACTACCATAACAAGTGGCACACTACTATAAAAAGTGGCATACAACCAAAACTACAACAATCCATTACGTCACATGAATTGCTGCACATTGCGTCGCATGGATTGCTGCACATTGCGTCGCATGGATTGCTGCACATTGCGTCGCATGGATTGCTGCACATTGCGTCGCAATGCCAGAGCAAGACATGTGATGAGTCTATGCCGTCAGTCTCATGTCACTGCCCTCACTCATGTCACTACCCTCACTCATATCACTGCCCTCACTCATGTCACTGCCCTCACTCATGTCACTGCCCTCACTCATGTCACTGCCCTCACTCATGTCACTGCCCTCACTCATGTCACTGCCCTCACTCATGATCTGTTCAGCTCTGAAGGAAGCGTTCAATTCGGAGGGAGCGTTCAACTGAGGGAAGCGTTCAATTCGGAAGGAGCGTTCAACTGAAGGAAGCGTTCAATTCTGAGGGAGCGTTCAACTGAGGGAAGCGTTCAATTCTGAGGGAAGAGTGTGCAGAGAAGTCAGCTCAGGGAAGTAAGCTGCCAATTAAGAAGCATTAAGTCAGCGTTGCCTCCTTTTTCAGCTCCCTGGCCCGCTGAGGGCTGCAAATATCACGACAGAGCTGTGGTGCATCACTAACTCAACCTCAACACAATACACGCAGCGTTGTGAGGGTTCAATCCTTCAGCTTCAGCACACCGAGCTCTTCAATGCATCTTCCTTCTGAGATAAATCTTGAAACTTTAGCAGCCGCTACAATACTACACGAGGAGTACAACTCTGTGTAACCACGGCACTACCCACACTGCTCTGTGTTCACACACTGCTCTGTGTTCACACACTGCTCTGTGTTCACACACTGCTCTGTGTTCACACACTGCTCTGTGTTCACACACTGCTCTGTGTTCACACACTGCTCTGTGTTCACACACTGCTCTGTGTTCACACACTGCTCTGCGTTCACACACTGCTGTGTTCACACACTGCTCTGTGTTCACACACTGCTCTGTGTTCACACACTGCTCTGTGTTCACACACTGCTCTGTGTTCACACACTGCTCTGCGTTCACACACTGCTCTGTGTTCACACACTGCTCTGTGTTCACACACTGCTATGTGTTCACACACTGCTCTGTGTTCACACAGAACTTTATGTTCATTTCTTCATCACTAGACGTAGCTAGCAAAGCTTCAGTTATCATTTCTAAACCTAGGAAAAGATTTAATACTGTAAAGCGTTAGCGATCAGTGATAAAAGTAAAGAGAAATAGCTAGTTTTATTATTGACCCATCTACAGCCTGACAGTAATGAAGCACTGTCCAGAATGTCTTGGTAGAGCTCACCGTCAAGTTGGATTTTCACATGCAAATTCTGTGGACGTGATTCCAGTTATTGAAACAGCAAGCGCACGCCAGCACTGAAGTTATGAACTCGTGTTTGCCCGAGGCACGTGAAGATAAACATATGGTCCCTAGTGACATGTCACAGAGCACAGGCGGAAACTGAGGCAGGGAGGACAGAGGCAGAGGGAGGACAGAGGCAGAGGGAGGACAGAAGCAGAGGGAGGACAGAGGCAGAGGGAGGACAGATG
>VCRD01005885.1:14820-33948 GCA_006783055.1 Trinorchestia longiramus
CAAAAAAGTTATTGCAACAAAACACTCCACTGCCCGTACTTATATAATCAATTTCTGGAGTGATCAACAACTGAATAAAGCGCTCACGCTCTGCAAAGAAATGGATTTCACATTTATTCCTCTCCAAACATGTACTTTAACTCACGCTCAGACAATCAAGAACCACCAAACCTTGCCTCGCATTAGAAAGGAAACTCAAAAATTTCTTCTCCAAATTGCTATGAAATCAACGCTGCGACTCAACACACCGTACTACTCACTTTCTGGAAAAATCCCAGACAAAAACACTTATCTTGAACAGTCGCCCAATAAACTCGTAATAATGAATACAACCCAAATAAACAACACATGTTCTAAAACAGTAACAAATCATAAGCACGTAAATGCTTTATATGCGTTGGACCTTCCCAAAATGAAAATGCACTCCAAAGGAAATGACGGCAGTCTACCGAATCAGCACTTTATACACATAAATCAACTTTTCACAGACTCAATTGCTAACAGCTATAACGTACAAACAAATAATAAATTCTCCTTACTTTCTAACGATACGAGCACGGACTGCGCAATGCCCCTATCACTTATAAGTCATAGACATCCAAATAAACATGCAAAGATAGACAAAACTATAAAAATGCCGCCTTCTCCTCAAAAATTCAGCCAAATGACAAAAATAAAAACCCAGTACCATGATTATGTATGCAAACATAGTAATAATCGCAAAGACCATAACGATAGGAAAACTCCAAACCATATTAAACCACCTCACGGTAAATTTCTGAATCACATCTCAGAATCATCATCCAATCCTATATATACCCATGTGGGAAGTTCCTTGGATGATGTAACAAAATCATTGAAAGCAACATTGGCTCACACTTTGGCTGACGGACATTGTTTTATTTTATCACCAGCTTGGTCGACTGGTGAGCGAGTCTGCTTGCGAGTGGAAAGACCCGGGTTCGAATCCCGCTGCCGACATGGTTGACGCGGCTAGAAATACGGCATGGGACTTGGGTAAACAACCGAATAATTATCGAAGTAATTATCCGACCCAAGAATGGGCCAGAAGGTTCGTTCCTATAGCCTAATTCTATTCTATTCTATTCTATTCCTCCATGCAGTAGCCCTTCAACTTAACGAAACACTGAACTCAATACAGGCATATAAATTTCTAATGAAAACCATCGAAACTGAGAGCACAAGAATAGAATAGAATGAGGCTATAGGAACGAACATTCTGGCCCATTCTTGGGTCGGATNCCGCCATGCTGCATTCTTCCCCGCCCCTCACGCTGCCCCCCTCCCTCACGCTGCCTGGTACTGCCAATACATCAAATTTAGCTACCATTATATAAGAACATATATGATGCATTATTATCATTATGAACACTTCATGTGTACAGGTTTATGCACTCGGTAAACAACGATAAAAGTTCACAATAACTATTTTTTGAAATGAGGACAACATTTTTACAAACGGTGAAATGTACTTTAGTTATTTTTCTTCCATTGATGATGTTTCATAACGAAGGGTGCGGCAACTTGATCCCCTTTTTTGAAAGGAACTTGCTTTGAAAAAAGGAAGTGTAGTTGCCGCACCCCGTATCATGAATACCAGGATCTCGATCTTTTTTTCAACGATGAATGCAGCAAAAAGAAACCAAGGAATTTCCACAACACTTGAAATAAATAACAACGTAAATTCTTATAAAATCGTGGCTGCGTGGTAATGCCCAAATGTGTGGAAAGATGCGCCTCTCAATACAGGAAACTAATGTAAGATACAGTCACGCACAGGCTTACAGCACAGTCACGCACAGGAACGATGATAATGACAAAGCCGGACACACCGCCCAGACCACACTCCGATATAGGGAAAAGCTAGTTAATTACATCACCAGCTTGGTCGACTGGATCACCAGCTTGGTCGACAGTTGAGCGAATCTGCTTGCGAGCGGAAAGACCCGGGTTCGAATCCCGCTGCCGACATGGTTGACGCGGCTAGAAATACGGCATGGGACTTGGGTAAACAACCGAATAATTATCGAAGTAATTATCCGACCCAAGAATGGGCCCGAAGGTTCGTTCCTATAGCCTCATTCTATTCTATTCTATTCTACAGCAGCTGTCACAAGGCCCTAGTTCCTGGGCCCTAGTTACTAGTGGCTAGTTACTGTTTCCTAGTTACTAAAGGCTAGTTACTGGGCCCTAGTTACCAGAGGCTAGTTACTGGGCCCTGGTTACAGCCTAGTTACTGGGCCCTAGTTACTAGACCCGGTACTAGAACTTAGTTACAGTCTAGTTACTGGGCCCTAGTTACTAGAGGCTAGTTACTGGGCCCTGGTTACAGTCTAGTTACTGGGCCCTAGTTACAGTTTATTTACCAGACCCTAGTTACAGTTTAGTTATCAGAGCCTAGTTACAGCCTAGTTACTAGGGGCAGGAGGGCGAGCTAGTAACTAGGACGCCACTAGGCACCGCCGAAGGATCCTCCAAAATTGAAGCTAATCGGCACGGACACTTGCTGGAAGTTGTATCCTGTAAACAAGGAGACACTTTACACTTTATCCTAGACACTTTACCCTGGACGCTTTACCCTAGACACTTTACCCTAGACACTTTATCCTAGACACATTACCCTAGACACTTTACCCTGGACACTTTACCCTAGACACATTACCCTAGACACTTTACCCTAGACATTTTACCCTGGACACTTTATCCTAGACACTTTACCCTGGACACTTTACCCTGAACACTTTACCCTAGACACTTTACCTTGGACACTTTACACTAGACACTTTTCCCTGGACACTTTACCCTAGACCCTGCACTAAACAACTACTAGTCACACAAGGAAAAGTTAGCTACTATACAAGTAGGAATTTACTGCTTGTGGTCGGGAACAGTTGGTGCATAAAGCTTTTATGTTCTCATGAACATTGAATATTGATGTTTCTATGAACATTGAACATTTATGTTCTCATGAACATTGAACATTGACGTTCCTATGAATATTGAGCATTTGTGTTCGCATGAACATGGAACATTCATGTTCTTATGAACATTGGACATTTATGTTCTCATGAACATTGAACATTTATGTTCTCATGAACATTGAACATTTATGTTCTCATGAAAATTGAACATTTATGTTCTTATGAACATTGAACATTTATGTTCTCATGAACATTGAACATTTATGTTCTCATGAACATTGAACATTTATGTTCTCATGAACATTGAACATTTATGTTCTTATGAACATTGAACATTTATGTTCTCATGAACATTGAACATTTATGTTCTCATGAGCATTGAACATTTATGTTCTCATGAACATTGAACATTTATGTTCTTATGAACATTGAACATATATGTTCTCATGAACATTGAACATTTATGTTCTCATGAACATTGAACATTTATGTTCTCATGAACATTGAACATTTATGTTCTTATGAACATTGAACATTTATGTTCTCATGAACATTGAACATTTATGTTCTCATGAACATTGAACATTTATGTTCTCATGAACATTGAACATTTATGTTCTCATGAACATTGAACATTTATGTTCTTATGAACATTGCGCATTCATGTTCATTGCAAACTGTACAAACACCAAACAGCACCTCACCGAACCCCCACACTTTAATGTAAAATGTTCTGCACGACGTAACGAATGGACAACTTCGAGTGNCGAACTCAAACATACCAAATGGTGTAACGATAGCAGTTTTTGGTATATCGGCTTCGTTGATTGGTATTTGGTTGTATGCACGTACAAGGTCAATCTTACTGAAGACGGTGCAGCCCGATAGTGACGAGGCGATGTCCTGTATGAACGGTAGTGGGTACCTATCAGGTACTGTGCGAGCGTTGAGTGCTCTGTAATCGCCACAGGGGCGCCAGTCGCCATTTTTCTTGGGGACCATAGGTAAGGCAGATGACCAGTTACTTAGCGACCGACGTACAATTCCCATTTCACACATGTGTTCGAACTCTTGTTTGGCTGATTTCAAACGTTATGGAGCAAGGCGTCGTGGTTTCGTGAATACCGACGGACCTGTTGTTTCGATGTGATGAGTAACAGAGTGCTTCAGCGGTAGGGTGGTGTTGAGAGGTTTCAACAAGGAAGGATACTGTTGAAAGAGCTTGTCATACTTTGTACTCGTATTAGAATCGACGAGAGAGACCGATGTGTTGACATTAGTTGCTGTGAAAGAGCCTGAAGTGGTCAGATTATTCACTTTATCGATGAGGCGTCGTTTATCGAGGTCAACCAATAAATTGAAGTGCGAGAGAAAATCAGCGCCGATTATTGGCTGTTGAACAAGTGCGATGAGGAACACCCATCGGAAGTTGCGTCGAAGGTTGAAATCGATCGTAATCGACTTTTCACCATAGACAGGGATGTTTGTGCCGTTAGCAGCTTGTAGATATCTTTGTATCTGTCTACGGCGGTCGGTAGTCGTAGCAGGGATGATGTTGACTTCTGCTCCGGTGTCGATAAGGAATGAGAGTTGTGAATGACGATCTTTCAATTTGAGTATCGTCGTGCGGCGAGGGGTGGTCGTCGTCAACACTTGCGAGTCTCGTTTCCCAAAAATTTACACGGGGACTGACATTTTCGTGCCTTGGAACCGTAGGTGTGATGATAAAAACACGTGTCGCTGTTCCTCTGGTTGTCATAGAACTGACGTTGGCGTGAAGGAGTGCGAGATCTCGAACGGTCGCGAGTTTTGAGTTGCTCAACGAGCTTGGTTAAGTGGGCGACTTGCTTGGAGAGCTCATTGACTCGCTCCTCAATGTGCTGACTGTTGGCCTTAATCCTGCTCAATTACTAAACACAACTAACTCATGGAAACCAAATCCAGTTAGTCTACAGGAAATACGCAGAATCTTATATTCGCTGAAAAATACTAAGGCAGTTGGACATGACAACATAAGCCTTCAATACATCAAAGACAGTTTCAATTTTACAGCACCATTGCTTCATTTGATAATCAATACTTCTATTGCGACAAACAAATTCCCGGACCAGTGGAAACATTCCATAATCAAACCGCTGTTTAAAGCAGGTGACATCAATACTGCATCAAATTACAGGCCAATTAGCCTTCTACCAGTCGTATCCAAAATACTAGAAAAAGTAATATCTAACCAACTCTCAACATATTTGGACAAATCTAACTTACTTCATCCAAACCAGTATGCTTACAGAAAACATACCAGCACTCAAGATGCGCTGCTTAACATCACCGAGAAAATATACAGTGACATTGACACTAGGAACGTCACTCTCTTGCTTTTGCTTGATCTCTTCAAAGCTTTCGACAGTGTTGAACATAAACGGCTTCTGCAGAAAATCTCTAACTTAGGCATCGCCACACAGTGGTTTCAGAGCTATCTAGCAAACCGCTCTCACGCAGTCAAACTAGAAAATACAATTTCATTACCCATACAAAACTATTTCGGCGTTCCACAAGATTCAATTCTCGGTCCACTTCTGTTCTCGATTTTTATCAATGATTTTCTATCCATGCCGTCAAACACGAGAATTTCCATGTACGCAGATGACGTATAAATTGCAATGACAAGCGCGCCGGCCAAACTATCTCATACAAAATCAAATGCTGAAATACTTTTAAAACACGTAAAATCATGGTACGACCAAAATGGTCTCAAGCTTAACGCAAACAAGACACAGTGCATCATTTTTGGTTCCAAGAACACAATAAAAAAGCTCCCGAATTTAACCTTAACGTTAGGAAATGACATTATTGAACCAGTAGGAAAAGTAAAAAATTTAGGCGTCTGGTTTGATCAAAACATGTCTTTCACATCCCACGTGGAGAAAACACGCGACAAAATTAACGGTACATTGATGTTCCTTCACCGCGTGAAGAACATGCTTGACGAAAAAACTAGATTGTTAGCTATCCAATCTTTGNAGACGCCTAGGTAGAGCTGTACTCGCAATGCAGGGCAAAAATACGCGTTCAGCAGTAAATCTAAAGGAGACTAAGTCGAGTAGTCTACTTTAGCTGTCCCGTGCGGTCACTAACACAGCGCTGACAGAGGCGATTACGATCCAGTAGTCTACTAAATATTTTCCATGGGAAAAAATGCAAGTAGTCCACTAGTGCTTTCCACCCTTCAATTGTGCTCATAATTTTTAGTTACTATATGAACCAAATGATAATTTCCCTCTATAGATTTAATTGAACCTAAATCAAACATTAAAAATCAAAGACTTTGTTCAGTAGATTAAACTAAATTTATTAAAACTCAATTATCTTGTCTAGATTTCCATGTTCATTGAAGCAACTTTTGCTCAGTTTTAGTCTTAAAAATAGACCATTTTAAGGAAGACTAGATTCCTTGTTTATTTGATGGAGACTTGCTTTTTATATCTCTATAAGGTTAAATTCCAGCTTTCTTTAAATTTTTGAGGTAAGTCTGCCTTACTGCTGCATTTCATTCTGATTACCCTTGTCATCGCTTAAGTTTGCTACGGGTGATGCTTGTGTTTGTTTATGTTTGTGGAGATGTAAAAATTCAGCCCAAACTTCTCTTCCAGACCCCTGGAAATCCTGCTCTTACCTCATCGGATTTCATCAGATCTCGTCTCGTCAGATCTCACATCTCGTCTCTGTGTTCATACTCAACTTCTTAGTCATCAATCTTGCTTCTCATTCTCACCCTTGGACTTCATTAAAAGTCTAACTACTGATCATAACTACTGATCATAACTACTGATCATAACTGCTGATCATAAATGCTGATCATAACTGCTGATCGTCACTGCTGATCGTCACTGCTGATCGTCACTGCTGATCGTCACTGCTGATCGTCACTGCTGACCGTCACTGCTGATCGTCACTGCTGATCGTCACTGCTGATCGTCACTGCTGATCGTCAAGAAATCAATTCATATCAGCTTTAATATCATATATTTTATTTTCAGTTAATTTTCAAACGTAAAGATTAGTCAGATGTATGTTCCACAAGATTGTTTACAATGACTTTATTTTACAAAAAAACAATAACAAAAAATAATTTAAATGTTTTGAGCTCAATATTAATAGTCAGAAATTTACATTTGTTACCCACAAAACAAAGAATGGTGCACAATTTTCTTTGACGAGAACACCAACCAAACACAAGTCATAACAAAAAACTCCAACCAATCACAATAGTTTCTTATACGGACTTGGTAAACTGAGAGTAATCCACTGCACCTGAGCAGCATTACAATAGCCTTGGATCTGGTGTACTGGACTACGGCAAGTAGTCTACTTCACCTCGACGCCAACGCGAAATGATCATACGAGTTGACTAGACTAGAGGACAGTAGTCTACTCTTGCTCGACGATCCCTGGTTTTTGGCAAATGTGTCGGGTAGTCTACTAATGCTTTCCACCTTTCAATTAAACCTTCTGCAAACTTTACTGGCACAATGTCACGAAATGCGTATCATCCGTATAAGGGTATCATATCGTGCAAGGGTTATAATATGTATATTACTACTTACCCTTAAAAAATGATCCAGAGTCAACTCCTGCTGGACATCCAGTCTGACAACTAACTGACAATGGTGCCCCCATGAGTAACGCAGAAGCGATCTTCGCATATTTGTTAGTAAAGCTTCTGACATCCGGAAATTTCTGTAGGAATCGAATCTTGCCAAAAAAGCACTGGAGTCCGTTTTGACAAATTCCTTGTCGACAAGTAGGGTAGGTGATACTTGTCCAAACTTTGCCGAAGCTGCAGGATCACATTAATGGACTGGATCCACCCATTTGTGAAGCTGCATCGTTTCTTAGCATTGAGAGCTTGTAACTCTTGTAGCTAAAGCACCGACTCACGAAGGAACTCATACTGGTCCGAATTTGTAGATACGGGTTTCCACAAAGGAACTGAGCATTTAGGTGTGACGGATTTCAAGACGTCAAATATACCGTTCATCTTCCTGCAGTACGAACTAGTGGCTGCTAATGACGCTTTAGTCAGTGTTTGCGCAACACCAGTATCTAGAGCTGCCGCAGTAGAATTTGAAAACACTTGGGCTGCAAGCTCGACTTTCATTTTTGATGAAAATATCAAATTGTACAGATGCATGTCAGACAACTTCGGAACCATTTCAAGCTATGCATTCTTTCATTTTCATACATCGTGACAGTGTGCTTCCAGCTCGCAGCGTCTTTAAAGCCTGGCACAAAAACGTCACTCCTGAACAAAAGATTTCTTGAGTGCTTTAGTAGATGAGGAGGATCTTTGTAAACAAAGTAAGATTTCATTCCAAGTTCAATAGTTGGGTTAGTGTATGAGCATCCCAGGGATTTGAAAGCTTTTACGAAATTTTTACCTTGATCAGAGGTTATTCCAAGGACGATGAAGCCCTCAGATTCGAGTGAGTTTATGGCGCTCTTCAGAATTTTCATAATACATGTAGATTTAACAGCAGACGATGTTAAATTATATCCAATTGGAAAGTGCAACAGTCTCTTCATCCCACATGCCATAACGCATAATGCTGAGGACACGAAGGCTTTTTTCTCTCTGATCCATCGTCTTCATATCCAAATATTTTTTCTTGTTTTAACTGTAAGACAGGTTTTATCTTAGCGACATTTCATCCATAAGGATGAAAATGAGCTTATCATCTTCACTGTGGGGATCAACTTTGAGCTTCAACATTGAAATGTTCTGCATATTGCACCCGGGGTTCATTTTGTGGGCCCTCAGAGCACGAAGAACAGTAGAAGACGATGGTAGGATAAACATCCTCCTTAACAAATTGTACCCAAATATGCTGCAGTTCACTAGCATATTAATGGCCATCCACGTATGCAACGGTGTGCAGCGCTTCTTATTCTGAAGTTCAAATTTGATAAATTTGGTGATGTAAGGACTAAATGATGGATGAAACTACTGTACTTTCTTTTGCAGATTGTACTGGCGATTGATATGGGGTCCTCGAATTCTTTTTCTGAAGCGAGAATATCCTTTCTCCTTGGCTTTTATTTACTTAGAAAACACTTGGGTGGCTACCAGTACAGAAGGCTGATCAAACAACTTCTTACAAGTCGAACTTGCCTCATTTTCTACTCATTTTCCTAGAAATAAATACGACCAATAAGCAAAGAGCAAAAATTGAATGAACGGGCAATTTAGATTCAAGGACGGGGGCGAGTTGTTAACGAAAATTAGTAACACAGGATGTGGGGCTAGAAATTAAGAATGTAAAGTAATCAAGAAATGTACAGGGTTTGTTAATTCTAACAATAACAGCAAATAGGGGTGGAGGAAAAGAGGAGGGAGAGGGAGAAAGAGAGAGGGAGAGAGTAGGAGAGAGAGAAGAGAGACGGAGAAAGAGAAGAGAGGGAGAGAGAAAAAGAGAGGGAAAAAGAAAACGACAATAAAGGGCAAAAAGTCGAAAAGGTAATGTCTGCTTATACTGCATATTTTTCAAACACAGAAAATGTAAGGAAAACAACCGAAAAGGTTTGAAGCAGCACTCACTCTCCCATTGAAGGAATGTCTTGTAATTTTCTAAGTTGATCCCAAACTTTGGTGAGAAGCAATTCGATGAGCCTGTGCAACACGAGTTGGGCTAGAAACCTAAAATTAACCATATTTGCTCTAGAAATTCACATACAGATCAATTAATGCTTATTATGGAAATCAGTTCAGGTCTCCTACACTGAAATTTAGGCAATTGAAAGAAAAGCAAAATATAAATATCTGAAAATAACTAAAATGATGAATTCAATTGTGTCATGATTTTCATGCATTGGAGCAACAAAAACATAAAAAAGATAGTGATCTTTCGCTACTTTGCGATTCGTTTACCGCGGACTCGCTATTTCGCGAGTTGACGTTGACTATTGGCAATCCATGCCTCCTCAGGAGTATTTACGAGAGCCTATACTTAATCATTTGTATTGAATGATTCATTTGAAACTTATGATTAGTTTGGCAGGCACTAAAGTTCGGCTACCTAATAACGTACACAGTGGGGTCTGTTAAGAACCAATTTCCTTTAAAAATAAACTTATTCAAAAGCAAAATAGTTCCTTCAAAATGACTCAAAGGTAGTTAATAGGAAAATTACAATCTACTGACGCTAGTCCAGTCGAACACGTCGGTCAGTTAATTCTATATGTAACAAAAGAATGTGGTTGTGTATATAAAAAGTTGGATACTTGATACTGACCTTTTCAGGAGTGATGCTTAAAGGATTGGTTGCAGCCCTAGCCAAAGCTGTGGCAGGTGTTGAGACTAGGGCTTTCACTGGGGTTGCCATAGAAGTCCTGACTGGGATTCTGATTAGAGTCCTCATTGGAGCTCTAACTGAAATCCTTGTTGGGCTGATGACAGGTGTTGACATAGAAGTACTGGCTCAGAATTGATGTAGAGTTGAGCCTGGGGTGCTGGGGGAAGTGTTGCCTATTGGAGTTCTCACAAGGTTTCTAACAGGCGTTCTCACTAGAGTCCTGACAGGGGTTCTTGCAGGGACCTCACTTGTTATTTTGAGCGGAGTTCTGGAAGAAATCTCTGTAGCGGTGTTAACGTACGAGTATTTTGGGTGGAGCCTCAGCTGAGGTCTGGACTAGAGTTCTGGCTGGAGTATTGACTGAGATCTTGGGAGGGATCTCACAATAGTTACTGA
This sequence comes from Trinorchestia longiramus, assembly GCA_006783055.1. Taxonomy (NCBI): domain Eukaryota; kingdom Metazoa; phylum Arthropoda; class Malacostraca; order Amphipoda; family Talitridae; genus Trinorchestia; species Trinorchestia longiramus. The sequence goes on from VCRD01005885.1 coordinate 25,508, forward strand.
TGGGAATATTAGTTAATGGTAAATAAATTCTTATCCTTTTAGCTGGGGACTCAACAGAAGATGATGAACAAGCTCTGTTTGTAGGCAACATGACTTGAGTATTAGCCATCAGATAGGAAAAAAATTACATTTAGATTGAGGTAGCAAAACCATTATTGTTCTGCTATATGTGGTACGTTGTTATTGGCTTGACCAAAATATATTTGATTTGAAATTCTGAGCCACAATCAAACATCTAAATACCCTATTGTTTTATCATTTATTAAAATATGTAAAAATAATGTATACTCAAATGAAACCCATTAGGAAATTAATAATGCCTTAATTCCTTAACAGAACATTTCATAAGCTGTGCATTTGTTCAGACAACACTTACCGGGGAAAAAATAAATATTGTGACCTATCACCATAGACCCAATTGTGTGAATACTGTATCCTTTTTACACATGTAAGATAATCTCAATCTTGTAACAATTATGAGATGCAATGTAATTAATAAGTTATGTAAGTGATGGCCTCTAGAATGTATAATTGTGCAGAAAAGGAGGAAAAATATCCTAACTTTTTAAAAACTAAATTATATATATATATTTAAAATAATATAATAATATTTTATATATACCACATTGTTATTTTACATTCATGAACACATCTATAACAATGAAGTACTGTGTTCAATTCTTACTCAAAATTCATCAGCAAAAATCCGTTGATTCCAAAATTTGAATAAAACAAAGGTTCACCCAAAATGTGCGATTTTCTCAACAACTCAAAATACAATAAAAAGAATTATCAAATTTGTCCTTTCTACTGTTACAGTACTGCATTATTAAAGCACTGAATTTTGCACGATTATTTCAAATAGTATGAGCGCATAAACTTGAAAAAAATTATATATATATAATAGACAATTGGAATGAAAAAACAACTAAAAATACTTCTGCACAACACTAGTACTAAGTTAAACAGCTATGGAGAATATCAAATAATATTTTGTACATACACAACTAATAAAATTATATATCATGGTCAAACATACATAAAAATTCAGTTTTACTAAGAAGTGACAAATATATTGAATAAAACCAACAATTAACAACATTCACAGAAGAGATATATCCATCAGTATGGAAACAAAATTAAAGTATCAAGAACTATTTTTAACTGAATGGCCCCTTTTCATAATGAACATTATGAAAAAAATTGTTCTTAGCTCACATTAGTCTACTCATTACAAATTTACCTTCATTACACTGAACACTTTCTATATATTGACGTGGTATTGTACCCTGTTTTAGCCCTTGTCTTGTTTTGATAGGTGAAAATATTTCTTTGAAGCATGATACATCAAAGTGCTTGGCACAAATAAACTGGTGGCTTCTAATTTGATTAGAAGATAATGTCTTCAAATCATCACTTCCTTATGTAGCAATCCATGATGGACTAATTTGGCAGGAAAATGTGAAAATCTAAGGTTAGAATCGTCCTTGTCATTGCTTAAACAATTTTTGTATGAGCATTTTTTAATTTTGTTAACACGAGCAGCCATTATGACAAAAACAGCAACAAAAGTGACCTTTCACCTGCCTCGTGAGCTAACAGGGCCACTTGTGTGCCATAATTGGTTGACTTACGTGTAAGTCACTGAGACGTCACATAATTCCATGACGTTGCTGTCCCGCCAATTTGCAAGCGCCCCTACTATTTTTTACTGTACTGTGGCGTCTCAGTGTATTTTGAAATATTATTATTACATTTATCGTGCCTTAATGGAATCTCCAAAAAAGAAAATGAAGTGGTACAAGCAAACTTTTAAAAAGGATTGGTTCAAAGACCCAGAATTCATCAACTGGTTGAAACAAGATGAACACAATAGTGACGCTAGCTTGTGTGAATGCTGCAATATGACTATAACAAATGTCAATCGTTCAGCTCTAGTTAAGCACAAGAATACTGTTAAATATAAAAGTAATTTTGAGTGCAGTAAATCTGCAACTAAAATATCCCAGTTTCTTCCAGTAAAGAAAACGTCAGAAGCTGAAAAAATTGCTAGAAGGGAATTAATCCTTGCAAGTTTTTTCTCCGAACATAATATACCTTTTACTCATGTAGACCATTTTGTAGCAGCATGCAAAATTGCATTCGTGAAAGTGAAATCGTAGCTAAAGTTTCAATGCAGAAAAATAAATTTCCTATGTTATACAGGATGGGATAGCGTACCATGGGAAATTAGCTGTGGCAGATGTTTGCAAGCGGCAAAAATTTTCAATGATCATCGATGAAAGTACTGACATTTCTATGAAGCAAATCTTAGCAATTGTTGTACGCCATTTTGATACGAAAAGCAGGACGTTACTGATGCTTTTTTAGACACAGTATCAGTAGAAGATGGTCAATCGCTAAGCTTGTACAATGCTGTTAAAAACGTTCTGCAAGAAAGAAATATTCCTTTACATAACATCATCGGATTTGGCAGCGATAACTGCGCGTCGATGATGGGATCACACAATGGATTTCAAAAACTATTATCAAAAGACGTTCCGTCTGTTTTTGCCATGGGTTGCGGATGCCACTCTTTTGCGCTTTGTGCAAGTCACGCAGTAGCTGTGTTACCAAATTATTTGGAAGCATTTTTGAAGAACATTGGAGCTTATTTTTCCTGTAGTGCTAAGCGAGTTCGTGATTTTGAATTATTTCAAGAAGCAACACATTTGGCTACAAAGGAAATAGCCAAACTTGCTTGTACAATATGGCTTTCATGTGAAAGAGTCATCTCTGCCATTTTAGAACAATACGATACATTATTGATTTATTTCTAAACTAAGTTAACGTCAGACAGAATTGATAATGCCGGCAAAATACATGCAACTCTCACAGACATTAGAACGAAGCCTATTGTCATGGTAGTTATGATATATTCATGGGTTTGCATATTCCAGGTGATGTATGAAGTATATGTATGAGGGGTGTGTATCACACGGGGAATTCACAGTCGTGATACTTTCAAGCTGAAGGTGTCAAGTGTTGAGCGGTTAACCGAAACGCAAGCTCGAGGGACGGGGAAACACAAACAAGAGCCTGCAATTGAGAAGGTTCGAAGTGTTTAGTTACGTTAGAGGAGTGAAACTGCAAGACCTTTGGAGTGCTACCTGCGCCGTTTTGGTTCCGTTAAGGCAACTGTTTAGAGATCTTGCCTTACGTCTACTCGAGGTAGACTCCCTGTGAGTCGGTTAGGGCTTGTGATCTCCAGTTATAGCCTGCTACGGTAGCGGTCTTACATAAGCTTCTACTCAAGTGTATAAGGTTCAAACACCGAGTAGAAGTTGGAACATTTATTGACAAAAGTTACATGGGTACGGCTTACAATTACTGAACACTTTGGAGGACTAGATTGGATCTAGTGGTAACTAAATTGGAAATGACGTACAATAAGATTTGCATTGAGGGGTGACTAAGCCACTAGTTGCTGGTGAAAATACGAGAAGACTGTGTTGCGTTGAGGGGTGACTAAGCCTCTACAAGTACCCTCCCTCTAGAGAGAAGGTAGTTCGAACGAAACTTTTTTGCGTACTAAACGTCCTGATTTGGTTCTGAATCCCGTAGCTGGAGCTGATACTTGCTCCAGAGTTGATACTTGCTCTTCTTCGAAGTATGCAGGTTTCAGTCTGTCGATTGACACTGTGACTGTGTCATGTTGTTGTTGAATTTTGTAGAATTTTCTTGATCGTTTAAGTACAAGGAAAGGACCGTCATACGGTGGTACTAGTGGAGGATGCACGCAGTCGCGTCTCAGAAATACGTGAGTGCAGGTTGCAAGATCTTCTGAGACAAAGCTGTGTTGATGGCGTTGCAAACGGGTTGGTGGTGGGCGTAGTTGAGCCATGACGCTGCGAAGCTTACCAACGAATTCAAGAGGGTCTATTGGGGTCTGAGCAGGTACGAAGAGTTCGCCTGGTAGACGTAATGTTGTGCCGTAGACCATTTCTGCGGAAGTGGATTGAAGATCAGTCTTGAATGCGGAGCGGAAACCGAGTAAAATGAGTGGTAGTGCGTCGATCCAATTTGAAGAATGTTCACTGGCCATGATAGAAGCCTTTAACTGCCTGTGGAATCTTTCGATAATTCCGTTAGATTGGGGATGATATGCAGTGGTGTGAACGTGTTGTGATCCGAGGAAGCGTTGAAGTTCTTTCCATAAGGAAGATTCGAATTGTCGTTCGCGGTCTGTTGTGATGGATGACGGTACTCGGAATCGACTGATCCAGCCGTGGAGGAAAGCGGTTGCAACAGTTTGTGAAGTGATGTTCACTATTGGAATGGCCTCCACCCACTTGGTGAAGCGGTCGATACACGTAAGGAGGTAACGGTAACCTTGACACACAGGTAGGGGGCCAACGATATCGATGTGGATGCGATCGAAGCGAGCGGATGGAAGTTCGAAGGCTTGGATTGGGGACTTCGTGTGTCGCTAAACCTTCGACTTTTGGCATTGTTTGCAGAAGCGGGACCAGTTGCGTACATCGCGATTGATGGCTGGCCAGACAAAACGATCTACTATCAGTTTTTGTGATGCTCTGATACCAGGGTGCGAAAGCGAATGCGAAGCATCAAATACTTTCTTTCGTAGGCTCTGAGGAACATATGGTCGTACTTTCGTCGTGGCGGTATCACACCATATTTTTGCCGGCAACTCAGGGAGCTGGAGTTGGCGAAGTTGGAGAGATTCGCTGTTTCTGGCAGTTTCAAACTCTGGGCAACTTTCTTGGGCTGCTGCTATTTCTTCGAGCAGTCTTGGGGTTGCTACTGAATTTATCCGTGAAAGAGCGTCGGCAGGCGTATTATCGACTCCTTTGATATGTCTGACATCAGTTGTAAACTGGGATATGTACTCGAGCTGACGTATGACTCTAGGATTGTGAGTCGCTTTGTTGGATTTGAAAACAAAGGTAATTGGTTTGTGATCCGTTAGTACGTGGAATGTTCTGCCTTCGAGGAAAAATTGAAAATGCTGGATGGCCTTGTAAATGGCTAATAGTTCTCGGCCGAACGCGATATATTTAGTCTTAGTCGGAGTTAGTTTGTGACTGAAAAAGGAGATGGGTTGCCAGTCGTTGTCGACGCGTTGTTGAAGAACTCCGCCTATTGCTGTGTCTGATGCGTCGACGGTGAGGTTCAACTCCGCTGATGGGTGAGGATGCGCAAGAGTCCGGGAGTTCTTGAGCGCTTCTTTCGAAGTTTCAAATGCTTGCAGTTGTGTCGATGACCAAGATAGTTTAGTTGAAACGCCTCTTTTAGATGGAGTGAGCATTTCGTGGAGTGGCGTGAGTATCTTGGCACAGTTTGTTATAAAACGCCGGTAATAGTTGATCATGCCTAAAAATCTTCTGAGCTGTTTTTGATTGTCTGGCAGAGGATAGTTACGCATGACGTCGCNACAACACAACAGGAGTACAACATAACAGGAGTACAACACAACAGGAGTACAACACAACAGGAGTACAACACAACAGGAGTACAACACAACAGGAGTACAACACAACAGGAGTACAACACAACAGACTCCTCACAATAAGTTCAGTCTTTACGCATCACCACTTCACTCCAACAACATGGAACGGGGCCCACTAAATTTACTTAAAAAAGCATCTTAAGAAAAGTTCCCTTCATTATTTTCATAAAGAAGTTTGTTGAAGGATAACCCACGCAATCAGTGTTAAAGTTTGACGGCTTTTCGTTGACCTTCTGAATAACTACTTGAAGATTACGAATATTAGAAGAGTGAAGCTCTTTACATTCTGTTCTATAAACTTACTAGGCTCTTTACATTCTGTTCCATGAACTTACTAAGCGTTTTACATTCTGTTCTATAAACTTACTAGGCTCTTTACATTCTGTTCCATGAACTTACTAAGCGTTTTACATTCTGTTCTATAAACTTACTAGGCTCTTTGCATTCTGTTCTATGAACGTACGAAGCGTTTTACACTCTATTCTAGAACACTCACTGAGGTTCTACATAGGAAGTGTTGTGACGAAGACATCGTCTAAAGTTACACACTTGAGTGCACTACATCGACCGCAGCAGCACAGTTTAGGCGTGTGTCCTGTAAGAAACTCAAGGCCAGTTCACACTGGGAAAAAGACTTGTGTGTGGACCTCATGCAGCCGGACACACTCCAGGACCTGGGCGAGTATTCCAGCTGGTGTTCTGTGTACGACCGCTTTCTTATATATACTTCCTTTTTATCTATTTGTCTATATATGTATGTATTCTCTATACTGTGATGGATTACTCGTACACCTATAGATTTGGACTGTACGCAGTCGTTGCTTAGTTATTCTGTGTGTTGCGTCAGATGACGTCACGTTATTTGTTATTTTGTGCCTTGGTTCTGTAGCAACGATCAATAATTATAGATGTATGATAAATAACTGATTATATTCCTTTGTTTTGTTTTAAGATTTGTTTAAACGTTACCTGTGTGACTTGAAGCATGAATGTACGACCTGTGTGACTTGTAGCATGAATGTTGCCTCTGTGACTTGTAGCATGAGTGTACGTCCTGTGTGACTTGTAGCATGAATGTTGCCTCTGTGACTTGTAGCATGAATGTATGACTTGTGTGACTTGAAGCATGAGTGTACGACCTGTGTGACTTGTAGCATGAGTGTACGTCCTGTGTGACTTGTAGCATGAATGTTGCCTGTGTGACTTGTAGCATGAATGTACGACCTGTGTGACTTGTAGCTTGAATGTTGCCTGTGTGACTTGTAGCATGAATGTTGCCTGTGTGACTTGTAGTATGAATGTTGGCTGTGTGACTTGTAGCATGAATGTACGACTTGTGTGACTTGAAGCATGAATGTACGTCCTGTGCGTCATAAGATGGACTTGCTTAATACTTCCTAACATTAAACATTTTTAAAGCTACAAACAGTATTATCATTCAGAGAATGACCCCATGGAATGAAAGAATAAATAGATAAGGTAAGCTTATACAAGTCAGAACAAGTTATTCTGGGTGAAACTTTGTTTTTCATCATGCCAATGGAGATTAAATCAATGTTTGAATGCACATAGTTTAAGTATGAAGCTGATGCATCTTCGGTCGCATATTAGATTTTTTATTGTGCTGATATCTCACTAATTTTAGATTTTCATAATGATGGAAATAAACCATTCTCACAAGTAAACTATTTTAAGAGCTTTCAAATTTGTTATAATATCTAAATCAGAAAAAACAAGTTAACGTTTCATTTTATTTTCAATAAAAATTACTTCCACAAAAAATTCTGCAATGAAATTTTCAGAATATGTAGTTACAGTTTATACTTATTGCTCAAATTTTGGGAACATAATTTGTAATAAGTTAGTGATGACGAACGGAGATACCTTGTGAAAAAGTACGGATGCATTGGTAAAGGAGTTAGTTAAATACTGGGAGTAAAATCCGTAGACTGATTATAACGTGCGTGACTTCACTAAACGGAGTTAGTTTAATACTGGGAGTAAAGTCCGTAGACTGATTGCGATCAATACAAGTGCTGTTTGAGTGGTGAAAGAAGACTTGTTAAGGAGCATTGCATGACGTTCCTATCTAAAATATTGATAAAACAATTGAATGGAGCATGCTTTAATTTTGCCTTCGTTTCATAGTGCTAACGAAGGATGGAATTTGACCTAGATTGACTTTAGTTTGTGCAGGTAATTATAATAGACTAATTAACACGAATGTGTCAAAGTTTGGTGTGTCTGAGTGTTTTTCTGTTGTTTTGTGCTTGATGGAAATGAAGGTAAAATTACACCCAGATTAATTTTATTTTGTGTAGTGTTCAAGTGGACAAAAGCTGCTGAGAAGAATCTTTAACAACGTAATATCTTGCCTATGAATGTGAATAGACATAAATACTCGTATTTAAGAATTTTAGACTAAATCAATGTTGGCACTTTTAATATCGTGAATTTTTTTATCAAATTACATTCCTATTCCTTGTGTACTGGGGGAGGGATTGAGATATTTCATAATATTTTTCCCTTGATCAGAGAGACAACTAATCATAGCAAAGTTTTATATAGAGAATCGTGTAGCTTCTCTCCCCTGGTCTTATACATGTTACACAGCACCACACAGCACACAAGTGAGCTAGCTTCAATATTTTGCGTCATGTTTTATGAGAACTGAAGTTCCAGCGACTTCTGTCCGGCAGTCCGGAACGCAGCGTACTTCGTTTAATTCTTCTTCTAAGAAGAGAGCAGGAGAGTGAGAAAGAAGAGAGTAGGAGAGGAAGAAAGAAGAGAGTAGGAGAGGAAGAAAGAAGAGAGCAGGAGAGTGAGAAAGAAGAGAGAAGGAGAGTGAGAAAGAAGAGAGTAGGAGAATGAGAAAAAGAGAACAGGAGAGGAAGAAAGAAGAGAGTAGGAGAGTGAGAAAAAGAGAGTAGGA
>VCRD01005887.1:20300-30388 GCA_006783055.1 Trinorchestia longiramus
CAGGTACGGGGACCACGCGTGTACCACAGGTACGGGAACCACGTGTGTACCACAGGTACGGGCATCACGCGTGTACCACAGGTACGGACACCACGCGTGTACCACAGGAACGGGAACTACGCGTGTACCACAGGTACGGGGACCACGTGTGTACCACAGGAACGAGAACCACGTGTGTAACACATACGAGCAAGGATTTCAACGGAGTTCACCCATGTTTCAGAGCCGGGAGGACGGAGGCTGCCCAGTCGTACAACAGGTTTCTGTGATGAACAGCTTGAAAGCGTGTGATGTAGCTCCGCAAAATCCAATAATAGTTGAAGCATCATACTTATAGAGTACCATAATATTTAGAAAAATGATTATGAATATAATATGTAATTCCTAGACAGTTCGCATGGAAATTCCACAACTTAGATTTAACTAATATGAAATTATTATAAAGATGAATGCATTAGAGATTTACAACGAATAATTGTGTTTGAAATGAACACTTTAATAATTTCATTCAAAACTTTCTTTCTGCATCTTATCTACCGATAACATGGCCCAGATAGGACCCGTTGAAATTCCTTGGTTTAAAAGCGATAAAATTGAGGATCTATGAAATAAAATACATCTTTCAGTTTTACCCGTGAATATTTTTCATGAATACATACAGAACTTCCATACTGTATCTTATTTACCGATAACATAGTCATGTAAGAAATAAAAACAAATATCGGAAAAAAATCAGTACTTTATAGTGATCTGGCGCCTTTGTTTATCGACAATACACTGCTGATAATACATGCATACCCGTTTTGATTTCAGTTCAATAATTTTTTTCAGTAATAGATAGGAAGTAATGGGACGGACACACACAGATAGAGAGAGAAAAAAAAGAGATGGAAATACAGTCTATTATATATGTAGATAAATTCTCGTATTATTAATCGTCGTAATAAATAAAATGATTTGATGTTCGCAAAGAGACAACTGATGAATATTGCAAGATAATCCACGGCTGACATCAGCATAGAGCTGTCCGTCTGCTGACGGTGACAGCGTGATGTAAATAGGTAGAACTTTACCCCCTGACACCTCACGTGGAAGCCTGTGTTTCTGAAGCTAATACTCGAGACCTTAAAGCTGGCAAACATTGTTTTTGTTAGAACCATGAAGACTTCGTGTTTTTATGGTGCTCATGAACCGTCTATGAATGGGCGTTATGGTATTCGTGTACCATCCATAAATGGACCATATGTTACATGTGTACCGTTCATAAACGTAGCTTATGGTGCACATGTACCGTCCATGAATGTGGCTCGTGGTGTCCATGTACCATCCATAAATGTGCGTTTTGGTGCAGGAGGAAACCATTTATGGCCGAAGTCCTGCTGACATCATCTGTACCGTAATTGTCTCTGTTTATGCGTCGCTTCTTTTTCTTCTCCAATAAAAGGTGAGAACTCACACGGCAGCAGTGATGTATGCTCACGGTCAGGGGTCTGGTGCAGAGGTTCGAGGCTGCATTTGACACAATGGTCACGTAGGAAGCAAACTCACTTGCTGTGCGGAAGACAGAGGTTCAAATTTATTCACCGCACTCCGGTTTGTACCGAGCAACAGCTCACGAGATCCATGTTCTGTTACCACCAGGAAACACATAGTTATGACCTTCACTATCTTTATTTAGCGCCCCTACGAGCTTCCACATCAAGCTCATCTAGCGCCCCGATGAGCCTCTACCTCAAGCTTATCCAGCGTCTCTACGAGCCTCTACCTCAAGCTTATCCAGCGTCTCTACGAGCCTTTACCTCAAGCTTATCTAGCGCTCCTACGAGCCTCTATCTCAAGCTCATCTAGCGCCCCTACGAGCCTCTACCTCAAGTCGCACCACAGAGGACGGGAACAGTCACTGGGAGCAGCATCACTAGTCTTGAGATGTTAGCGTTAACAATTGAACATCCAGTACATGTACTGCGTGCTGTAGCAGACACCCAGTACATTTACTGTGTGATATAGCCGTGTCATGTATTATTTATTATTTAAATATTAAAATGAATAGTATTTTAGACTGATATGAAGATAAGACGCTTACTGTTTCCTGTTTGAAGGTGTTGGATAGTCTCAATATAAGAGGGAGTCTGTTGGGTCCTGTACGACTGAATGCTACTGAGCGATGTAGTATCTTGCTCGTAGTGATGCTAAGTCTGAAGTAATACTAAGTCTGAAGTAATACTAAGTCTAAATTAATACTAAGTCTGAAGTGATTACTAAGTCTGAAGTAATACTAAGTCTGAAGTAATACTAAGTCTAAAGTAATACTAAGTCTGAAGTTTCACTCGTGGACTTGTGGGTCCCACAAGGTTCTGTGCTGTGTTCTGTACTGTTCTGATGGATGACATAGTTTGTATCAACGGTAATAAACACTCAAATGTTCCTAGAAACAGTCATGAGAGTAATACCTTGAATTTAATTACCGTGCCCAGAAAGGTCATTTAATGGCATGTCTATTAAGTCGTTGCCTTTTTATTTTGTTTAGAGCCACTGAAATTTTGAATTTCCCAAAGATGCAGTGTTAACACATGCACTGTCTTCAATGCACATGACACTGTCTTCAATGCATATTAAAACATGACACTGTCTTCAATACATGTTAACACATGACACTCTTCAATGCATGTTAACACATGACACTGTCTTCAATGCATGTTAACACATGACACAGTCTTCAATGCATGACACTGTCTTCAATGCATGTTAAAACATGACACTGTCTTCAATGCATGTTAACACATGACACTGTCTTCAATGCATGTTAACACATGACACTGTCTTCAATGCATGTTAAAACATGACACTGTCTTCAATGCATGTTAACACATGACACTGTCTTCAATGCATGTTAACACATGACACAGTCTTCAATGCATGTTAACACATGACACTGTCTTCAATGCATGTTAACACATGACACTGTCTTCAATGTATGTTAACGCATGACACTGTCTTCAATGCATGTTAACGCATGACACTGTCTTCAATGCATGTTAACACATGACACAGTCTTCAATGCATGTTAACGCATGACACTGTCTTCAATGCATGTTATAGTACAGCATCACAGGAGTGTGCTAAACAGTACGCAGCTCAACGTAGCTCAAGTATCTCTCTGACAGCTGGAAGTCAAGAAGCAGTCAGTTTAAGAACCAACATAAATATTTTGTATGAAAGAAGGCAAGAATTTAAACTTCAATGCCAAACTGGTCATTTAAAATACTGCATCGCAGCCGTGGTCTGGCGAGGTCACTTGGTGGGTAATTTGTATTTGATAATTTGACTTGTATTTTTGCTGATATTTTTTTGTGTGCTGCGTGTAATGGAGGCACTTACGTGTAACCTCACTGCTCCAGTCCGTGACATTTCTAGTTGGATTTCAATTGTTCGTGGCTATCGGCAATACATTTTTTCCGTCTCTTTATTTCCATTGTTTTATATGAACTGAGAAATGATCATTTGTTGTCTCGAGTTTTCAAATTCTGTTGATGTCCATTTCTACTTATACTTTGTTGTTGGTTCTTATCGTGATATTCACCATATTCTATTCAACAATTTGAAAAAAAACTGAAGTTGATGTGCAGTTTGTCAAGTAATTTAATTTGATGATGCGAGTTTTTCTTCTTTATATGAAGCTAATCGTACTTTGTGTCTGCATCCTGCAGCACCTGCCTTCACTGTACACACTAGCCCTTCTTTCACTGTACACACTAGCCTAACCTTCACTGTACACACTAACCCTTCTTTCACTGTACACACTAGCCTAACCTTCACGGTACACACTAGCCCTTTCTTCACTGTACACACTAGCCTAACCTTCACTGTACACACTAGCCTAACCCTCACTGTACACAATAGCCCTTCTTTCACTGTACACAATAGCCCTTCCTTCACTGTACACACTAGCCCTTCCTTCACTGTACACACTAGCCCTTCCTTCACTGTACACACTAGCCCTTCCTTCACTGTACACACTAGCACCACCCAGACGACCTCCGTTCAAATCATCTTTTGTGGATTGCAAGCTTATTAAAAAACGCTTAAATGTCTGTTGTTAATATTTTTGCAATCTATACAGATATTTATTACATACGAATATACTATATAAATATGTGTCATGCACAAATATTTCATGTATGGTAAATGATACAAGAAATGGGTAGCACTGCAGTGGGGGGCAGTCGTGTTGCTATGATACTATAATAAATACAAAACCCAATAAGTTGGACAGGATATCCATAAAGTCTCTTTACTATTTCGAAAACCATTCAAAAGAAATGGTAAAGTGACTTTATGGACCCCCTGTATACGTATATACGTGTCGGGAGGGGATAGGAAATGCAGAGTCATGGAGCTGGCTGAAATAAATGAGTTTGTGACCAGGAAAGATGGTTACAAATTCACTGCACTGAAGGCTGAAAATAAATCCAAGTCTGCAGAGGTGATTACTTCAGGAGACTCAAGGTCTAGGGTTTGCAATTGCTGGTTTGTTAGACCCTTTGTGCTGCAGTGTCATCGTATTTAGCTGGCTTTCTCATTAACTTCCATTCATGCTGAAATTCTTTGGGAAGTTGAATCTATGTTCTACTTGAAATTCATCTACCTATTTGTCTACCAACTGTGCATCTATTAAAGGGTCTACTTCTTCAATAACTTACCCTTGGAAAGCTACCTGACCTTGTCTTTATCTAACTGACCGCGAACCTGTCTATGCTGACCACTGATTGGTTGAAGGTGGTGGTTATCCCCACCACATCTCTGCTTTCATTGGTGGAGCACGTCTGTCGTGAAACCTGCATGACATCCCCGCTGCAAGGGCTAATGATATAACATGAACACAATGAGGTACATTTTCTGGAATTTTCTTCAATCTTATTAAAAAGAGGAGAGCAAAAAACACTGATAAAAATTTCAAACGAACGTTTCGTGTTATATGGGTGTTAGCCCGAAACGTTCGTATTATAATGAAATTTTTATCAATGTTTTTGCTCTCCTCTTTTCATTGAAACATGAACACAAAAAAAACAGTCAGGACCAGCGGTCAAAACCAGCGGTCAGAACCGGCGGTCAGAACCAGCGGTTAGAAAAAGCGGTTAATTTTATCAGCCTGAACATCTGTGTTGCCTGTGTTCGAATGCAGAGGATGCAGCAACTGGGAACTGGGAGGATCCTTGTAGCGTTGCTTTTAGACTTGTTGCTTTGTGTGGTGGTGGTGGTGGTGGTGGTGGTGGTGGTGGTGGTGGTGGTGGAGCTTACCTGTGTGGTGGTGGAGCTTGCCTGTGTGGTGGTGGAGCTTGCCTGTGTGGTGGTGGAGCTTGCCTGTGTGGTGGTGGAGCTTGACTGTGTGGTGGTGGAGCTTGACTGTGTGGTGGTGGAGCTTGCCTGTGTGGTGGTGGAGCTTGACTGTGTGTGGTGGTGGTGGAGCTTGACTGTGTGCCTACAAAGCACATCTTCACCACATCAACATGGCGGGCAAGCGGCCACTGAGTATTTACCTCAGTGAACTTAATTCTGAATACCAGAACATTGTAGTATTTACTAAATTCGCATAAGTATACAGCCTTATGCTGCCTCATGCTGCCTCATGCTGCCTTATGCTGCCTTATGCTGCCTTATGCTGCCTCATGCTGCCTCATGCTGCCTCATGCTGCCTCATGCTGCCTCATGATTTGCAGTCCAGCACAGGCCCAGCAATCCAGTACAGGCTCAGCAATCCAGTACAGGCTCAGCAATCCAGCTAAGGCCAGGAGTCCAGCACAGGCCCAGGAGTCCAGCACAGGCCCAGCAATCCAGGTAAGGCCCAGAAATCCAGCACAGGCCCAGAAGTCCAGCACAGGCCCAGGTGTTCAGCACAGGCCCAGGTGTTCAGCACAGGCCCAGGAGTCCAGCGCAGGCCCAGGAGTCCAGCACAGGCCCAGGAGTCCAGCACAGAGGGCAGGACGTGACCTCCACAGCTGCCTGGGGTGCTGGATTCACACGGGAATTTTGATGCTGCAACTTGTGGAGAAGCAGGAAAACAGGGACGAGTTTTGGTGGTTTTTTCTCTTGTTTAAAGCTGCGTGTTGCGTGTGGGCTGTGTGTTGTGTGTGTTACGTGTGTTATGTGTGTTGTGTGTGTTACGTGTGTTGTGTGTGTTGTGTGTGTTACGTGTGTTGCGTGTGTTGTGTGTGGGCTGTGTGTTGTGTGTGGTGTTGTGTTAAGCGTCTTGTGTGTTGTGTTGTTAGTTGTGTGTGTATTGTGGTGTGTGTTGTGTTGTGTGTGTGTTGTATGTGTGTGTGTTGTATGTGTTGTGGTATTGTGTTGTGTGCACACAAAAAGTACTACCTCGTGTGTAACAGACAGTACTGTACATGACAGGACTGTACACGACAGTACTGTACAAAACAGTACTGGATACGACAGTACTGTACCAGACAGTACTGTACAAGACAGTACAGTACAAGACAGTACAGTACAAGACAGTACAGTACAAGACAATACTGTGTACAAGACAGTACAGTACAAGGCAATACTGTGTACAAGACAGTACTGTGTACAAGACAGTACTGTGTACAAGACAGTACTGTGTACAAGACAGTACTGTGCACAAGACAGTACTGTGTACAAGACAGTACTGTGCACAAGACAGTACTGTGTACAAGACAGTACTGTGTACAAGACAGTACTGTACATGAGTGCTGCAGTTTCGGGCAGCAATGCTACTCAGAAAACAAATGAATTGTTTGTTAATGTTCTTTATTGTTCATACATGAATTATTTAGCTACTAAACTTGACAAGACAAAAGTGATTTTGACGCAACATAGAAAATTAATCATTTACTTTTACATTGATAGTTTCACGCTATATTGGTCACTATTCTCTAGAGCTATAAGATGCTTCAATCTATTCTGGGATTGTAAGTATAATTTTACGATATTTAGTACTTTTCAATGTATTGAAAGGTATTTAAGTAGTGTAAAATTAAACAAAAAAGAAACAATAAAACTCTGCACTGTGAATGCCTTTATAATTCTTTTCTTAAGATTAGAAGTGCTTTGGCGATCCAGATTTTCTGGAGTGTGTATCTTCATATGATCTGACTAGAGATCACACACGCAATCTCTCGTCATTACAGTATCCCGTCGTCCTTGGTTCCTTCTTTTCATTATTGCAATGTCCTGATGAAATCTCAATTCTTGCTTCTCACTGACGCCACTCAACATTTCTCCGAACAATTCTGGGTGAGAGAACAAAAACTGGATCTTTAAGAACACACGACAACGCAATTTTTTGAAGCTTTTATTGGGCTTTGCTTTCAGCTGCTGATAACTATGATCCTTGTGTTTTTTCAAATATCCACAAACTACATCATGAAATGCACACAAACTCCATTTCCAACTTTGGTCATCGCTTTTTCCAGTACCTCCAACTCCAACGTAGCGTTTACTTGCAGCCTCACAAATATGCCAGGCTTGATTTTATCCCCAGATAACTTTGAAAAATACCAAGGCCTGGATGATGATGCATAAGCCTGGATGCTGATGCATAAGGCTGGATGCTGATGCAAATGCCTGTATGCTGATGCCTAAGCCTAGATGCTGATGCCAAGGCCTGGATGCTGATGCTCAAGATAACCTCACATCCCTGTCAGTCTATCAAATCTTGTTTTCAGTAAATAATTCTCTGTTTCCTGTAAAGAAGAGCCTTGTGTTCACACACGCCAAATATTTCCTTCATTTATGGTCTGCTGTCCGTGTAAATACAAAGCCTGCTTGCGTGTAACATATACACGTATTATTGAATAGCAATTGTCAGTCAAGAGTAAGATCTCGATATATGTGCAGTGATGTAGTGTATCTGCAGTCCTGCCTGCAGTCCTGCCTGCCTTACTTGACCCATTAACGCCCACTGTTCTCATTTGAGAATAGGTTGTAAAGGCTAAATTAGCCTAACGCCGAAGTTATTTCTCCACCGAACGAAACATTGCGTAAATTACTCCTTATATCTACACCTTTTTTATGTCCAACTTTAGAAAGAAACATTTAGAATATAGGGCTAAAGTGAATGATTTCTAATGGACTTGACCTACTGTACACAGTATGATGGGAGCTAATGGGTTAAATATGTTCACAAGTGTTGAGTGTTGTCCAATCAGTGCCCAGTGTTGCCAGATGAGGTCTAGCTGACAAATTGTCAGACATCAGTTGTCAGACATCAGTTGTCAGACATCAGTTGTCAGACATCAGTTATCAAACATCAATTGTCAGCAATTAGGAATCACGCTTTAGACATCATGTCTCAGACTTCACTTATATGTTATCATCAGTTAGTTATGTTATCATCAGTTAGCTAGGTTATTATCAGTTAGTTACATTTTATCATCAGTAAGTTATGTTATCATCAGTTAGTTATATGTTATCAACAGTTAATTATATGTTATCATCAGTTTCGAAAATGACTAGTGGGGGAAGATAAATTCTAGTTCAGTATCACCTTTTTTGCAGCAATAAGAATGTATTATTTGAAAGGATGAAGCGTGGAATCTTGGTCTACATTTACGTAGATTGAAAGTGCCTTGGAGTAGTCGACGGGCAACCACGTACAGATAGCGCTACGTCAGGTCGCAGCCACTGGCATCCACGAAGATGTTTGAGGGATGGAAACAAATCTATAGTTAGATTGTTTCTATTGCAAAGGAAAGACGAATATTTCCCCAACGGGCTTGTATCCTATATCTAGCGAATTATAAAAGGAAAGAAAATTATCATGAGAAACATTTTCTTTGATAGGAAGGTAATGAAATCTTTATCCCATCAAGTATAACGTTAACTATTCGTAACTTGTAGTTTACATTCACCCGTATAGCATATGGTGAGCAATTCTTCATTTGTAGTTCATATTTACCCGTTAGGCATATCGTTAGTAATTTTAGATCACATATTAATAATAATGTTGAGAATTAAGTTAACAGTTTTCCTTTACTCTATTTAACATATTATCTATACTAGAAAAGATAGAATACAGGTGCGAGACCCCTTTGCAACTCTTCATATTTATTTAACAGGACAGAGTGGTGGGCATCACAATATTGATGTGTAACCTCTCTACTAAAGCTGACTGGACACTGCGCTAATTGTCTCTGCAACCCACTTAGAAAATGAGTCCGTCCTGTGGTCTCTCATACTGCTGCTGAACCAGGTCTGGATGGCCGGCAGATCCAACTCGTAGCAACGAGTCGTCCAGTCCCACATCGCCGTCCCTGGCCGTTGACCAGAGATCGCGGTGGAGTTACTACACCGTCATGAGAATGTTACCCCAACACTGGAGATTATCCGACTGAAGAGGCATATCAAGCTGCTTGAAAGAGTTATCTTATGATCAATATGGGATGGATGTTGGGCGTGAACTGCTGCTTACGGTGTTGGCATTTACCACGTCTGATTGTACTTTACTGTTGTACTGTTACTGATGTACTGTTATTGATGTAACAGTACTGTTACTGATGTACTGTTATACTGTTGTACTGTTGGCCTGGTTCTCACCTCGTTTCCATTAAAGAATACCTACAATACGGATAATTTTGATTTCAAACATGAGGCACGCAGCCCTCCAGCCAAACAAAACAATAGGGGTACCAGCTCAAGCAAAATTTAAGCCAAGAACTAGCCAGCCTACACATGAGGTAAACATATGATCTTTGTTAAACATATGATCTCTGTTAAACATATGATCTCTGTTAAACATATGATCTCTGTTAAACATATGATCTCTGTTAAACATATGATCTCTGTTAAACATATGATGTTTGTTAACCCTTTCACCACGAAGTATCTTGATGTGTGCCATCCGGGGTGAAAGGATTAAACATATGATGTTTGTTAAACATATGATGTTTGTTAAAGAAACGGTGAAATTCATGGCACTTCATTGGTGTGTCGCAGACAGGAACACAGAGTCGCCATGTAAAGGAAAGGACCGTATTACTACAGCAAACCCCGTAATACTAAACAGGCATCGTATTACTGCAGCAGGCACCGTATTACTGCAGCAGGCACCGTATTACTGC
>VCRD01005888.1:5365-16084 GCA_006783055.1 Trinorchestia longiramus
GGTAGAAGTCCATGTTGTCATACTCTAGAGCTCAGTCTGGTGGAAGTCCATGTGGTCATATTCTAGAGCTCAGTCTGGTGGTAGTCCATGTTGTAATACTCTAGAGCAGTGGTTCTTAACCTGGGTTCGATCGAACCCCAGGGGTTCTGTTAGTCAGTCTCAGGGGTTCGGCGGAGGTCAAGACACACATCCGACTCATATGATTCGTGATGAAACGCCCCACTTGGCCATCATTGGCTGCAGATGATCACGCTACATTGCTTGGCCAATCTGTGTTGCAAGGAATTTGGTGCGCTCAGTAGTCGACTTGTGACTGTTGTGATAGTCCGTCTTGTGATTTATTTCATAATATTTTAATCTCTACATATTTACTATGTCGAGCAAAAAAAGAAAGTGGTTGGATGAATATGTACAATGTGGATTCACATGTATCACAACGTGATGGGAGTCAACGTCCTAACTGCATGGTTTGCAATGCCAAGTTGAGTAATTCTAATCTAGCACTGGCAAAACTAAGAACACTTCCTTAAGCTGCATGGAAATGGAAAATACAAAAACACAACGCTCGCTGAATTCAAGGTGGAGAGAGCTGATTTGATGAAAATGCTACTTTGCCTGTTCTCGGCTTTGTACTCAACAAACCGATCCTCACAGCATCGTACGTAGTTGCTTACCTGATCGCAAACCAGGGCAAACCACGCACCATTGGTGAAACACTCGTAAAACCAGCTGTGTGGAAGATGGAGAGTATCATGCTGGGAAAAGAGGCTGAAGTAAAGTTATCCCAAATTCCTCTTTCATATGACACCATCAGCGACAGAATAGAGGACATGAGCAAAGACATCTTGGCCCAAGTAGTTGCAGATCTAATTTCAAGCCCGGCAAAATTCAGCCTTCAACTCGACGAGACCACAGACGTTTCCAATTTAAGCCAGCTTGCTGTATTCGTGCGCTATGTGACAGACGACGTGATAAAGGAAAATTTTTTATTTTGTAAGCCTCTTACAACAACAACTAAGGCAGCCGATGTGAAGGAACATGTAAAAAACTTCTTCAGAGACAGCAGTCTTTTGTGGGAGATGGTTTCTGCTGTTTGTTCGGACGGAGCTCCAGTCATACTGGGAACAAAATCTGATTTTGGTGCGTTAGTGAAAACAGATGCACCACACATCATTGTTACGCATTGTAATTTGCACAAGTATGCGTTGACAACAAAAACCTTGCCTCCAAAACTGGCAGAAGTATTAAAAATTGTAGTGGAATGCGTGAACTATGTGTGTACTAATGCTTTGAGGAACTGCATCTTCAGTGAGCTGTTTAAATAAATGGGCTATGAATTCGAGGTACTTCTGTATCATTCGAGGTACTTCTGATTATCCCGGGGACAGGTGCTGAATCGCGTTTTTTGCCGTGCGTGTGGAATTAGCCCTGGTTTTTCATGAGCACCAACATTGTCATGCAGATTGCTTCAAAAATTCGGAGTTCATTCTCATTCTAGTGTACTTGGCTAACATCTTTGCAGCTCTCAATCATTGCAATCAAAAGATGCAGGGCGGTGGAGTCAACATCATCGAAGCGGAGGAAAATCTGAAGGCTTTTTAAAAAAGCTACCGTTATGGAAACGACGAACAGAGAACAATAACTTCGCAAACTTTCCCCTGCTGGACGATTGTGTAAGTAAGATCGAAGATGTATCTGGAATTGGAGACATTTCTGTAACCGCGGACCTGAAGCAAGAAATTGCCACGCACTTGAATGGGCTTGCAAAGTTTCTCAACGGATACTTCCCTATAAGAGAGTCATATCCAGCATGAGTGAGACTGCCATTCACGTTTAGTGTTGAGACAACAGATATCAATGATGAATACCTCGATGAAATCATTGAAATTCAGTAGAGCCAGGTTCAACAGCAACTCTTCACAACAACAACACTTTCAACGTTTGGTGTCAACAAACGGGAACGTACCCTGTTATTTCTTAGAAAGCTCTGGAGATAATCATACCGTTTTTACAACATATCTTTGCGAGCAATTGTTTTCGGGGATGCTGGACATAAAAACGAAGAAAAGGAACAGACTTTGTTGCAAAATTGACGTGAGAGTGGCATTTGCCAAGGTGAAGCCGCGCATCTCTGAACTGGTCTCTGATAGGCAATAGCAGAAGTCACAGTGATTTGCAGCAAATATTAATTATTATGTTTTTGTGTGAAAATCATGTTAAGATGATTTTGTTCTTTGAACACAGTGATGATGATGCACGGCTCATTTTGTGCACCAGTAAAATATATACTTGTGTTTTGAATTTGAAAAAATCATATCTTATTTTTCCAATTAAGAAGGGTTCGTTGAATGCGCATATGAAACTGGTTGGGTTCAGTGCCTCCAAGAAGGTTAAGAACCACTGCTCTAGAGCAGTGGTTCTCAAACTTTGCGCCGTAGAGCTTTTTCAAGTGCGCCCTGCGCCTTGTAGTAATCCTGAAAATCTACGGGATCCAGATATGAATGATAAATATATGCAAAGTTACTATTATATACCATTTCTTAGCAGACACTGCTTGTTCCTTTGCGTAATTATATGATAAGATTTATTTTGTGTTTTCTTGTAAATAGCTTCTGGTCTGCAAATTTTGTCTGCGTTTAAATTTGAGAGTTTAAATGCATGCAAAATTTGCAGGCCAGAACGTGAATTATGGATTATTTAAAATTTAAAATTAGGGTTTTGGTAAAATCCTCATTGACATCACTGAAAGTGAGTTAAGTGACACTATAATTGCCAGAGTGTGAGATTTATCTCGATAGTTGATACTTTTTCCAAAGGCGTGCGAATTTTCATCTGTATTTGCGATTTTGCGAATTTATTACGACTTTTTATGTTGTTAATGCTATATGCGTTGTTTTAAATGAACTAATAAATTTGTGTTTATGATACATGGATCACGTATATTACTGTTCTTACCTGGTTGAAACCGGTATGTATGTTCTCGTACGTATTTATAACGTTTAAGTTTTTAACAGTCTGCACATGAGCACGTTACTGACGTCAGTGTTGCGTAACAGGCGTTGATGAATAGGCGTGTCGTGTTTCGTGAACTGTGCCATCAAGAGTAAACGTGTTGTGACTTTTACAAATTCCATCATAACTACCACTGACATAATTGCCTTGTAAGGAATAATAATTATTCACCCATAAAAATTGGTAAGTTTCCTGAGAAGTGCGAAATTAATGAATGCAATCAAGAAAGTAAACAAACCTCATACATGGAAAGCTACTCTACTCGTAAGAAAGCAAAATCGCGACCGACTCGAAAATGCGATGAGATTTATCATATTCACTTTTCTTCACTTTTCATGTTTTCGTGGACTGGAAGTGTTGATAATCCACAGCCATTATGTTTAGTTTGTGGAATAAAAATGTCAAATGAACCAATGCTCCCTAGTAAACTTGGTAAACATTTTAACAATAAACACTTTCATTTACTAGACAAACCCACAAGTCATTTCAAGAGAATGTCCGAACATCATAGAAAAACAGGCGATTCTTCAACAAGTTTAATGACTTTTTCTGATAAAGCTTAAATTGCTTCGTATTAAGTCTCAGAACTAATTGTACAAAACATGGAACCTCACAATGTGGGTGAGTTACTTATTTTGCCAGCTTGGCAAAATATAGTTAGTACGATGTTAGGAAATGAAGCAGCTACGAAAATAAACAAGGTACCTCTGTCCAATGATACTGTTACCAGGCGTATTTTAGAAATGTCTTCTGATATTGAGAAAATGTATGTGATAATAAACTCCAATGTTCTGATTTTGCGCTGCAAGTTGACGAGTCAACAGACATTACCAACAAGGCGCAACTCATAGCATTTATTCGTTTCATTAACAAAAATGAAATAACAAATCAGTTCCTTTTTGCAAAGAATTAAGTCTGACTACAAAAGGCGAGGACGTTTTTAACATCCTGAATAACTACCTTGATAAATGGCAGTTATCGTGGAAATCATATGTAGGCATCTGCACAGATGGATCTCCTTCTATGATAGGCTGCAACAAGGGTCTTGTACCTTTTATAAACGAATGAAACGAAAATGTTATTGTAACTCATTGTTTCCTTCATAGAGAGGCCTTGATGTCAAAAACGCTAGGAAAGGGTTTAAGAGAGGTCTTAGATCAAGTTGTTAAAATAGTGAACTTTATTAAAACAAGATCAGTTAAATAACGCTTATTTGAATTGATGTGCACCAATATGGACTCCCAACACGGACGACTACTTTTACACACCGAGGTGAGGCGGCTGTCATGAGGCAAAGTACTTACCCGTATACACGAGTTACGACAAGAACTTATCACATTTTTTGAATCAACGAAACAATCGTATTTTTGCAACCTTCTTCAATGTGAATTTTGGATTACAAAGTTACAATATTTGTCATCAATTTTTCAGCCTCTCAATATTTTGAACTCTAACTTGCGAAGGAAAAAGAAAATTATCCTCACATCCACTGACAAAATTAGAGCTTTCCAGAAGAAGCTACAGATTTGGAAAGGTACAGCAATGGGAGGCAGTCTTAAAATATTTCCATTACTAAGTAATTCTCACACAACTGAAATTCTGCCAACGATAGTCGAACCTTTGACAACTTTAGAAGAAAATGTAAGGTACTATTTTCCATCAATTAACGCTACGTAATATGACTGGATTAAAACCCTTTTTATAGAAACTGTCATGGATTCCAGTTTAACGTTAACAGAAAAAGTACGAACTGGCAGCAGTGTCCACTGACCGTGGATTGATGATCAAACACAAAGAATTTTCTCTTGAAGCTTTTTGGCTTTCCATCAAAGAAGAACATGTGTCGATATCCAAGAAAACCTTAACTGCCTTGTTCCCATTTTCCACTTCATATTCATGTGAATTGGGATTTTGAAACCTCGCCAAATAAAGTCTGAAAAAATAGGAACTCTTCAATACATTGATGAAGAAATAAGAGTTTGTCTCTCAAATATAAGACCAAATATTGAAGAACTCGCAAAGTCTCACCAAACTTATATTTTGCATTAACACAGGAAAAACAACTTCATAGAGGTATGTTAAATATGCTTGTATTAAATGTGATAGTTTTATTTATAGTTTTATAGTTTTATTTATATTTATTTTTATTTTTATTTATTTATAGTGTGCCCGAAAAATCTGTTGTATTGTAAGTGCGCCCAGACTGTAAAAAGTTTGAGAACCACAGCTCTAGAGCTCAGTCTGGTAGTCCATGTTGTCATACTCTAGATCTGCTTTCCAAGGCGCTGCCGTGCACAATAATTGCACAAGCAAAAGCTCGCTGTGCATGTACAACTGAACAGGCCTTAACGGCGCCATGTATTCATGACGTCATTCCTCAAGGTCCCCTAATTGCTCTTGCGGACACTCCCCAGCGGCATGCCCCCTGTGGGGGAAGAGTAGTCTTTGAGGATCCTTGTAACAATCTGCGCATCTTTTGGACATTGATGAGGTTCATGAACTGAACTTCAGCGGCGCAAATGCAGCACTAATGGTCGTAGAAATGTGCTTAGAACGTGGAATTGTTTCTGACGAGTCTTGTTCTTGCTTGTTTTTACTTTTAAGACCTCCTGCAGTGCATGAAGACGATGAAATGCTTCACTGAATTTCTAACTGCTTATTCCATCTTTAAAATGTCAACATTATTACCCCTCCGCCGAGACTCGTTCTTATCGAAGACTTCTTCCCAACCCTTGAAGTGAAGCTCATTATTGTTCATCAAACCTACTATCAAAACTCGTATATATCCTGGCATGTTATAATGCACAGGGCTGGTCATGAGTAAGGTGTAAGTAAGGAGTGTCGGTAGCACTACTACGCTAGCAGCCCTTACATGATGGAAACAATTTAAAAAAATGCATCCACGAGAATGCCTTAGTTATGTGCAATCTGTATATTGTGTCCAAATGTATACTTACCTTCCACTCTACCACTAAATATGTAGATACTTTTACAGTAATACTGTATGGTTAATAGGCCGTAGGCCCACATTGGTAAAAATATACGCGTTTTTTATGAATTGTGTTAATGCCATCATCATAGAACACGGAAATTAACGGAATTTCCATACTAACACAGGAGAAGGCTAATCATCCAAAATTTCATACATACGATTTTTTCCCCATTTTTATCATAGTGCGTGACACCAAACACACATACATAAATACACGACGGCTTTTATTACAAAGGCGTCCACAAAAAATATATACATCTGCATTGTTGATACTGATGTGTGCAGTTTTCATGTGCACCCTGTATATATAAATACACAAAGGCTTCATTATGTTGGGTTGATGGCTGTTGACTCCAATGTAAATCCAGGGTTGGCGTCAGGGTTGGATCCAGGGTTGGGTCCAGGGCTGAATCCAGGATTGGGTCCAGGGTTGGGTCCAGGATTGGCCCGCGTTCTCGACACGTTCGTATTTCTGGGACTGCTCACACCAGCACCTCGTGTCCCCTCCATGCAATCCTGGACGGTAAGTTCTCTTTTACTGCAGAATTTGTGGTGCATTTAGAAGACTAACAGGAGGCAGTAGAGCACAGCTTTTTTCCTTGAGCCCTGCAAATCTTCCCTGTGGGACGTGAAGCAGCGGCGGCAATAGCAGCAGCTGTGCCACTCATGTTTGGTTTAACATTTCTCGTATCTTACCCAGGCGGAAAGTACGAGTTACAGACCCTGGAAAATGGCTGTGGACCACCGATTGAGGAAACCAAATGAACAGTAGAACTCTAAACTCTACTAGGTTCAAAAGAACTTGCAGACCTTTGTTCTAACACGTGCCAGCGAAAACTTTTCTCTTTCATGTACGGCCGGCGCATCAATGAGCAGCGAGATCATGGAAGCCTAATTAGTAAGGCGATACTCAGCAGCTGGGAGGTAATCCAGTGCATCCGTCCGCCATCATCCGACAAACAGGCCCCAAATGAACTACAATAAAGTCTGCCAATATCGAATGTCAAACAAGAGGATCGAGGGACGCTAGAGCTGAGGGTCTTTTCTGTAAGCGCATCTGGGGCACGAGGACACAAAGACGAGTTGCAATTGGAGATTCTGAGTCCCCTTCCAACATCCCTTCCCTCGCGACGTAGGCTGGACTACTCTCCTGTAATGAATACAATGGATACCATATCTTTGATGCAATATAAACATTCACATATTTGTACACAAATAAGCCTTTTTAATCCCTTTTGTCAGTTTCATTTCCTTTTTCTTCTCTTCTCCGTCACCCTCTTATCTTTCCCTCCATTTTGTAACTGGTGTCTCCACCATCACCCATACCTTGTAGCGTATCCTGGATACACATTCTATGCACATTAGTATTTCAAGTGTAATTATTTCAGATCATTTTTTCGAAGTTTTGTTCACTTGAACGCTTTTCAAAAGCAACTGATACTGAACGTTGAAAAATTTTCATACGTCATGTACTGTAGTACAGGAACATGATGCATCATGTACTGTAGTACAGGAACATGATGCATCATGTACTGTAGTACAGGAACATGATGCAACATGTACTGTAGTACAGGAACATGATGCAACATGTACTGTAGTACAGGAACATGATGCAACATGTGCTGTAGTACAGGAACATGATGTAACATGTACTGTAGTACAGGAACATGATGCAACACGTACTATAGTACAGGAACATGATATGGGTGAGGGGATGTGAGTGGGTTAGGGGGTGTAGATGACGGGGGTATAGTAGGTATGTGAAAGGCCGGCAGGGGGGATGTAGGAGNCCAACCATCCCAGCACACTGCTTCCCCAAACATCCTAGCACACCGCTTCCCCAACCATCCTAGCACACTGCTTCCCCAACCATCCCCAGCAACACACACTGTCGTGGTACTGCACAACAATTCAACATATTTCCTTGCTTTAACTTTCTGCAGACCTCAAAACTTACCTACGGTAACCTTACTTGTTGCAAACACAACGGTGGGCAGTGGTACTCATTTGGTACCACCATTCTTGGCAGTGTCAAAATGCCCTAATAATTTTGAGTATGTGTACATGGACAGCACGTTCTGCGCCAGTCTGAGATGACATCCAACCATGACCAATGAAATAGTCAATATTGCAACCGGTCAGTTACAACACGTTACACTAGGTAGCTAATAAGGCTCTTTGAGTAAATCCACGATGGCTCCATACATCGTGCCTCACTCCTCATCAAGAGTTGATTAAGGCCTGTCCAGGCCTCACACCATGCAAACTACCATCACTTGAAATACAGGGTGCGGCATTACATCTCTCTTTTTTCAAAGGAAGTTTCTTTCAGAAAAGGAAGTTATGTTGCCGCACCCTGTACCTTCTATATCACTAGAACCAGAAGTAGATGGAAAAGCATGTGTCAAAGAGGCTGCCATCCACGTTGAGATATGACACCACCTGAAAACGACGATATTCATGCATCAAATCATTTAAGCACTTCAGTGGACTGCACGCAGAAATTCAAGTCGCTCCCATACATTCCTAAACCCCAGGATAAAAAGCGTCTTTCTTTCCCATTTATTTTCATCAACGGATACTTGTAGCTAGACCCACTTGTGCTTGTTTGAACAGGCAGGAGAAAAGAAGGTAAAGCTCTTCTACTTTCTCCCAACACCTAAAAGTTCACAGACCTCTTCGTCCCTGTCTTTGCACGACAATTTCTTGGTGTCTCCAGCTCTGGAGTCTCGATTCTGTAGTCCGAGACTCCTTCGGTCTCGATCGGGCGGTCATCCGTTAGCGAGTGGAGCCTGTGCTCGTTAAATAGAGCCCTCGAAATTAGCTGCTCTCAATAAAGAAGAGTTTATTGCACAACTTTTACCTGCCAGAAACTGTTCCTTTCGGTCAAGACTGTTGCATTACAGTTTGGTGCGCTTGAGATACGCTCACATCAGCTGGAATATATGACGTCCTCCAGCCGCCCCAATTTGGTCTGGAGTTCCACTCAGGCTGCTCCAGAGAATGCTTACTCAGGGAATTGCTTGCTGCCTATTAGGTCAAGGAAACTTTCTGCACAAATAAACTGTTATTGGCAGCGGTGATCGCTTTGTGTATGCTTGTGAGGCTGTATTGCAGCAATAAACTGATGATGCTTATGACTGAACACGCCATCTTCAATTGGAGGCATCGGACAAGAGGCGCTGTTTAGATCGAATGCTCCTAGGGTACGCCAAGGCAGGAGAGTAGGTCATTGCAGGCAAGTAGGTTATGATAGTAGGCTATGAAGACTACAATGATATTCTATGAAGATCATGATAGCAGGCTATGATGATCAAAATGAAAGACTTGACGACAGCACCCTTCATGAACACACTGGATTCATCACAACGGCTCAGCGAGACTCATTTGCGAGAGAACATAATAGTCCAAAATACGAAGGAAATCGTCTGCAAATTTGATGTGGATGGCAATGGAGGAGGGACCAAAACCAACGTTCATGCTTATTCGGGGCGGAAGAAGAAGCAACAAAATTAAACATTTGGGCGTATGGAGATAAACTGCGCCCAGCAATATTCATTTTGTTCTCTTATTCTTGTGATGTGTCCACCAGTGCGTGCTGTCAGTGAGTCCACGGGGACAACGGACTGATGAAACAGGGATAGTTGGGAGGAAAATTGAATTCAATTAGTATTTTTCAATATATTTACCGATTTCTTAAAAGTCCAAATTCACGGTCAGATTTCGAGTCGATCCCGAGATTGTGATTTTTTTTACGTGAAAGTAATTCCAATCAAACTGAAAAGAATACGGGCTTAGTCCTACAGCGGTGGGCTGCTTGAGGTTTAGGCTTACAAAAGTGGGCTGCGTAAGGCTTGAGCCTACAGCAGTGGGCTAACTGAAGCTTAAGCTAATAGCCGTGGGCTACCAAAGGCATAAACTTACAGAAGCAGGCTGTTTAAAGCGTAGGCCTACAGAGGTAGGCTGTTTAAGGCTTAGGGCTACGGAGGTAGACTGTTTAAGGCTTAGGCTTACAGAGGTAGGCTGTTTAAGGCTTAGGCTTACAGAGGTAGGCTGTTCAAGGCTTAGGCTTACAGAGGTAGGCTGTTCAAGGCTTAGGCTTACAGAGGTAGGCTGTTCAAGGCTTAGGCTTACAGAGGTAGGCTGTTCAAGGCTTAGGCTTACAGAGGTAGGCTGTTCAAGGCTTCAGGCTGCTGTGGTTGAGTTATTAAGATTCACGTTTCGATTGTCGTAAGAAGCCCGCCTAGAATGTCGTAAGATGCACGTATGGAATGTCGTATGATGTACGTCTGGAATGTCGTATGATGTACGTCTGGAATGTCGTAAGATGCACGTCTGGAATGTCGTAAGATGCACGTCTGGAATGTCGTAAGATGCACGTCTGGAATGTCGTAAAATGCAAGTCTGGAATGTCGTAAGATGCACGTCTGGAATGTCGTAAGATGCACGTCTGGAATGTCGTAAGATGCTCGTCTGGAATGTCGTAAGATGTATGCCTGAGATATGGAAAACTGCAAGGGTAGAGGCCAGTTTTCCGTGTTCCTGAACAACCAATTAGAGCAACCAGCGTTCCTTCTGTCTTATTGAAGTATACAGCTCAGTGCTGGTGCTAGGGCTAGTGTTGCTGCTAGTGCTGGTGCTGCTGCTAGTGCTGGTGCTGCTGCTAGTGCTGGTGCTGCTGCTAATGCTGGTGCTGCTAGTGCTGCTGCTAGTGC
>VCRD01005889.1:0-30917 GCA_006783055.1 Trinorchestia longiramus
CAGCCCACGCAACTGAATTGTACAAGTTTTGAATTCTTATTGGGTACTTATAAATAATGAGGCTAAATGCAGTACAGACATGCTTCGTGAATAGCTCAGTTCTTATGTGTAACTAATAGACCACACCTGAAAAAATTCACGTGTTATGCACTGAATTTTTTATTATTTGCCAGTGGACGCAGGCTTTGCAAAGACGTTTCCACATTGAAGTTGCTTTTGGTATCCACAATACAATGCTTACAATACATGAATACCCTACCGAATTTTCTCCTATCTAAATCCTTAAGAGCGTCAAAGAAAGGCGAACCAAGCAAGCAAGAAACTGTGTATCTGCAGATGTAATCGACTATGCATCTCCATCTCTCTCTCTCTCTCTCTCTCTCTCTGTATCTGTGTATGTCAGTCCCATTACTTTCTATCTATTACTGAAGAAAAATGGAGAGGCACCGGATCACTATAAAATACTCCATCTTTTCCGTTATTAGTTTTCTTCTCTTTCACGGCCATGTTATCGGTAAATACGGTACAAAATCGAAGTTCTGTATATATTCATGAAAAATATTCAGATTATGATAATACCACGAATAAAACTAAAATATGTATTTCGTTTCACTTTCAAACCAAGTAATTTCAACAGGTACTATAATGGCTATGTTATCGGTAGATGAGATACAGAATGAAAGTTCCGTATATATAAATGAAAAGTATTCATTTAAAACACAATAATTCGTCTTAAGTTTTTAATACATTCATCTGTAGAACAATTTTAAATTAGTCAAATCTAAATCGTGGAATTTCAAGAGGAACTGTCTAGTTATTATATAATGGGACTATGGACTTAAGAGTTAGCTGGAGAATGCAACATATCGCCGGGCAGGAATGTTATCACAAGGTATACCAAAATCAGCAGTGACATTCATAGGAAAATTAATGCATGGTATAATTAGGCATTTTAGCACACAATTTGCAGAATTTTAATACAACATGTAATTAGGTACTTGACCTGGCAATGAATGAATTTAAATAGGCGTGATAATTGGTCATTCAATCATGTATTAAACAGGAATTTAATAGAACAACCAATAAGAAGTTAATTGGACATCCAATGTAATTTTTAATAGTAAGCTTAAATTGAGAGTAAATTAGACATTACTGAAGTTTAGTGAAAAAATCTGTTTGAAAGTTCATCCATAAATTCGTTGAAATTTCAAATAAATCAAATAAGTAATGATAATTTGATGGGAATATCACTGTGACAATAAAATATTGAATTAAATTTATTTGAGTAATGAAGGTAATAAAAATTGAATAAATCACTAGCACTTTACAAAAGGGTTCTATCTAGTTAGATGCCTAAACATTCAAATTAAAATTTTCTCTGAGTCTCTTCCATGAAATACCGCAGAGTTAAAAAATTACACAGCTACTGAAGTATAAATTTCAGTTACTTTAAAATATTTGGTTCATACATCGTTATTTGTTTGAATAAATTATTTCATTGTTACCCCCACACGGTCACGTGGTGAGCAACATTTACAACAAAAGAAAATGAGGATCAAATCCATTGGCAAGGTTCAATTTTTCCAGAGAGCAGCCAAGTTAATACGACATCAAAGCACGACACACGAAGTAACGACTTCACATCGACCGCGTTTAGCGCCCCTACGAGTCTCAACCAAAACTCGTACAGCAGAGGACTGGAATAGTCACTAGGAACATCACTAGTCTTAAGAAGATAGCATTAAGAATTTAAAACTAATCTCAATACATGTACTGTAGGATATTCTGGTATAAAATGAACTTATTTTTTTTAGAAAGCTGGTTAATGTGAAATTAATTGATGCACATGAAATGAATCTTATAGTTTATGCTGAATTTTTTTCTGTTGGAAGAGAGAAAAATGTTTCATTGTTGTTTAACGGTGCCTAAATTAACATTTCATGGCTGTAAATTGACAACTTTTCCTTGGTTATTAGGATTTTCTACAAAAAATATTGATATCAGTTCAACTCTCATGCCAATGGGAATGTTATTTCGAGTCGGGGGCTGGTTTTCATCAAATATCATCAATTATGGAACCCTCATTAATTATGTACAAGCAGGTAAATCTTCTTGGGGCTTTCAAATTATAACTATGCAAACAGAAGCATTAAAGAACAACAATCATACATCAAAAGAGTCAAACTAAACTCCATGAAATATGCTTTTTGGAATTTGTGAACAATAGTCTACGGATATTACGCCGAAAATTTAACTATCTTTTCAACATTTCCTTCGTTATTCACTAATCACTTTATGCAAAATACTTCCGCAACTAAACACAACTTTGTAGCATAAATATTAACAGATGTTTAGCATCAATTTCTTTCTATAGATCATAGGCAAATCACTAAAATTTACAATAGTTATCATGGTAAGTGTAATAATTTGTAGGAAAGTTTAGTGAGGAATATTACTGCTTGATAATGCGATCTGTTCAGTTTAAATAATTAAGCCCTTATTAATTTTATTATTATAGTTAAATATATGATATATATTTTAGTTTGTCCAGGGTTTTCGACTGTTTTTCTATGTACGCTTTCGTTGTTATTAGTACAGATGTGTACTAAGAAATTAGTCACATAATTAGAGAAAGAAGTAACATTTAAAATTTCTTAATTAGTATCTGAGAGGAAAATTTATTCTTTAATTCCTAACATCATCTGTGAGATTATTATTTTACAAGCTGTTTCCTAGTATTAT
This sequence comes from Trinorchestia longiramus, assembly GCA_006783055.1. NCBI lineage: Eukaryota > Metazoa > Arthropoda > Malacostraca > Amphipoda > Talitridae > Trinorchestia > Trinorchestia longiramus. The sequence continues at coordinate 2,743 of VCRD01005889.1, forward strand.
CAATTAAAGAAAATAGGTTTAATTATTAATACTCTCTATTAAAGCAATTATGTCTTTATTTTCAGTTGGAATTAATTATAAAAAATTCATTTTTTAATTTCCAAAGTTGATTGACGTGAATGACAACTACTATAGAGATTAGTGAGTCCCTGGTATTTTGCTAGTATCATACTATTGGGACATACTTGTCACTCGTTTAAAAATCACATGTTGCATCCTGAAAATAGGTTGTTAATTTTGGTAGTTAATAAATGTTTTAAGAGCATGAAAGCTGACTAAAATGACATAAAAAGTATTATTATAAGATAAAAGTGTACTACAACGAAATAAAAATATGCTATTATAAAATAAAAATTATCATATTAAGGTAATGATAATGGATTATAATGAAACAAAAATGTACCATGTTAAAATAGAAATGTAATATAATGAGATGAAAATGTATTATAATAAGATGAAAATGTATTATAATAAGATGAAAATGTATTATAATAAGATGAAAATCAATTATGCAAAAGTTGAAAAGTTGATTGGGGAAAGAAAATTGCTATCGTAATTTTCTTTAATAAGCGAATTATTTTTAAATAGTGTACCCAGCCGTCAAAAATCACGGCAGAAATTTTTGATAACGCCCGTACCATCAAAAATGATAGCAGATAGTGTTGGAAAGATATTAAATAAAATTACATATAAGAACGCAATGCAATATATTTAGTTTTATATATTTTTACAGAGGACAAACTTTTTAATTGAGTATTTCTTTAATGACAACATTCCTAGTGAAAACTAAAACAGTTTTCTACTGCTGCAATTGACTCTGCAATTCGTGTCATATTCGGGCACAATGTACCGGAATCATAGGGCAATACCCCGCCGAACTCGGTATCCACGAAACGGATTCGAGTATATAAAGCTCTGGATCTCTCTAATTTTTTTTGAAAGTGACATGAAACATATAAATAAATAAATATATAAATATAAAAATAAATAAAAGAATGTATAAATAAATATATATATAAACACACGATGGTCATCTTTAGTATTAGATTAATGGTTTTCGGTTCACCAGAACTAATTTGTTCAGTTAATTTCATTCATTTCAAACTTTTTCCTTTTCATTTGTTTTATTCTATTGTATTATAGATACGGGGCATTCTGAAGTCACTTTATCTGCTGTTTGTCATCTCCTCAAATGAATTAAATCAATTATATGCGTATTTATGTGCTCGGTCGTTGGATCCAAAATGTCATGTTTACATTTTAAAGCTAATTTCCTTGTAATCTTCAGGTATATAAGAGAGTTGAACCACAAATCTCCCTTGTTTCATTGATGTTCTTACTTTTTAAAATATTATTATATTTTATCATTATTATTGTATTGTATTGTCATTATTATAGATGTCTTTTGTACTAGTTTGTACTATTACATCACCGAATAACTAGTCTCATGTTTTTTAAGGTCTTTGCTCTCATACTTTTTTTAGGAATACTTTGAGCATTTAAAGTTTCTCTGTATCGTTATTACACCACAATAATTTTTCCACTATAATGTAAAAAAGGTTCTTCAATGTTTCTCACAGCTCCTTTTGTAGCGTTTAATTTTTAGTATGGAATTCCACAAATTATAAAGCAATATGTTATCGTAATCTATATATAGATACAACTCTTCCATATATTTTAATTGTTTTTTATAACGTAAAAGTATCCAAATTCTTTATATGTATTTCAGTTAATTTGGTATTGATTTTCTAAACACGCCCGTTTCTTATGCATCATTCTGTATAACATGAAATTATTTGCGATTTCGCATCATATATACAATTTCATACCAAATAAATTTTATTTCACTTCATTTATTCTGTCACAATTAGCACAAGACATGAAATGAACTTGAATAGAACTTCAATATTTATTTGTTGCCTTGAATTTCGTGTCCGTATCAAAATTATAATTTTTCTATTTTTATACTGTGTTGTTCAGCCTTAGTCATGTATTCGTGAGCCTTAGTCATGTAAAACGATTGCTTCTACGATATATCTGATCCGTTCACATGAACGGAACTTCTTCACACGTATAAAAATACGTATAAATATTTAGCGTGCTCTACAACCAACATGGCAGCTGAGAGATCCATAAAATTTTAATTACTGTTGTAACATTCAACAATTCATAGCAAACTTTTAAACATTGGCATGACAAGAAATATCAGAGGGATTTTATATGCAAAATAATGAAATCTACCTGTCCCTGTTCTATTTTTCACGCAATTAATTCTAATGGGAAAAGCCGACTCCGGTCGATGTGGTTGTTCTGGAATTCCAGCTCGCTGATTGGCTGTTGCTGTGACGCTTCAGGTGCATGACTCGTCACCTGTGTGACGGTGACCGCATGACCGTCAGTGAAGATCAAGTCATTGACGAGGAAGGTGTGTTTTGATTTTCTCTCCTCTTCACGACTATTTTATACATCAAAGTAACCGGTGAACATGAGCGGTAAGCAGCCTGCGTAGCTAACCTACATTCATTCATTTTAATTACATCATTTATATTATATTCCTAATTTTTCATTATCATACGTAGAAAGTAGTAACGAAGTCTGGTATTTTTGTTTTGTCTACTGTTGCTGTTGTTGCACAGCTAGTTGAGTTTTACCGTTCCCGGAAAAAAATGTTATTTTTTGCCCTATTTATATGTCTCTTCATTTTCTCAGATATGCTCAGCCTGTACAGTTGCTATGGGGTAAATTAGGTAACACGACTACTGGCATGCCTCAACTGTACAACAACTTGGAACGCTATGATATCAGTGACGTACGATACGTATGTTCTACTGCTGTATAGTGACTGTAACTAGTGGTCATAACCACTCTGCTGTCACTAGTAGTGTGATTATTTGAAGAGTCTATTCTCACGTGGCGATTAAAACGAAACAGAAATGCAAGAAATCGAGTTACAGGAAATCGAAGACAATTACAGTACAGTACAAACGAAAAACAATATTTTTCTCTCATGAAAACTGATGAAGCTGCGAAATGCCTAGTCTTGGGAGGCCGGACAAGAAGGCTGTGTACAGCATAGGCCTAAGAAGGATGTGTACAGCGTAGGCCTAAGAAGGCTGTGTACAGCTTAGGCCTAAGAAGGCTGTGTACAGCTTAGGCCTAAGAAGGCTGTGTACAGGGTAGGCCTAAGAAGGCTGTGTACAGCATAGGCCTAAGAAGGCTGTGTACAGCTTAGGCCTAAGAAGGCTGTATACAGCTTAGGCCTAAGAAGGCTGTGTACAGCTTAGGCCTAAGAAGGCTGTGAAAATGGAGACTTTCATGTAAGGCACCAATGTTAAGAAGTTTGCTACAAATTGAATGTTAAGACAGTAATTCAGATTTTTTGGATATCACAGCTACCACGTAGGTTGTATAACACACTGAATATTTATACGTATTTCTAATATATACTCCATCAGCTTTGTAATGTATGCACATGGGGTACAGAAAATTACGGCATGGGACTTGCATAGCAGTGCAAAATGTCCCAAACGGCTCGTCTCTATTGCCTTATTCTAGTCTAAAATGTCCCATTTAAAAAAAATAGCGTTACTCCTATTCAATCAACGCATCATTTTGCCAGCGCAATGCATATTCTGTCAGCATTATACTCCATTTGATATTCTGTCAGCATTATACTCTATTTTATATTTTGCCAGCATTATACTCCATTTGATATTCTGTCAGCATTATACTCCATTTGATATTCTGTCAGCATTATACTCCATTTGATATTCTGTCAGCATTATACTCCATTTAATATTCTGTCAGCATTATACTCCATTTTATATTCTGTCAGCATTATACTCCACTTTCTCAGTGAACCTCATTTTGTCAGTTCAATTATTCATTTTTCGGCTCAGCACAAATGAGAAATTACTAAAATTTTCCAGAACTTTTATCACATTTTTTACTTAGGCATCCATTTATATTGTGTTGAGAATCGCTTGAAAAATATACGGAAAGAAATCTAATGAAAAATTTGCGTAAATTGTTTCTTTGTCTGTTTGTGTGCACGAACAGTAAGAAGTAGTGCTGTAAGTGTTGTTTGTTTTCCTAATGTTCCTTCTAAGTCAGCCAGAGGTCAACTATCGACTAAATATTCTTTATAAGTGAGCCCGAATTATCCATTGATCCAACATTCTGTCTACCTTAGCTTGATGTCAACCATTGATTTTGTTGACATACTTTCTAAATGATCCAGAAGGTATCATCGACTTTTTGTAATTTTTTAAAATTATTTACAAGCCAACTTTCGACTTTACTGACTAACTTTCTCTCTAAATCACCCACAGCTAATTACTGCTATGACTGCAAATCATCCTCAGGGCAGTCCAATGCCTTATGTTTCATAACACTTCATGATGAAGTTAGAGACAGAGAACTTTGTAGTTGAGATGCATGTATCTGAATGAACACTCTGCTCCATCCTATCTCTGGTGTTCATTTCTTCCCTTCATCGCAGGTTTTTCTTAATTTTATGTGTCACGTCCCAAAGATAGTAATATGGAATAGAGTAAAGCATTGCAACATTGATACTGACTCTGTGTGATATTACACAACTCTATCAATACGGGAAACGTTTGATTTAACAAATGTGAGCCGTTTGAATTAACACACATTTACTGTATTTTGTATATTACTTCCCGTATATTTTACCTGATGTCAGGTGGAGCTACACAAAGAGACAAAATTAACGCATGCTCAGTGGCTTCGGTTTTGACACGGCACATAGCACCGCCACACCCTCACCTGAAATGCCATAGCGTCGGAATCGCTCATTGGTCGACCTATTCTGCGTATCTTAGCTACGCAGAATAGATTAGCCTAGTTCGTAAGCCACACGCAAGAACTAGTAGCAGTGCGAGTTGGGATTTCGTCAAGATAGGTGGCATCATTTACTGAGCAGATTTATTCATCAACTTCTTTAGCCTCAATTATCCATCAATCATGAGTGGTAAGTGGTCTTGGCAAGTGCCCCATACATTTTATTTCAAATATCTGAGATTTTTCCCAAGCGTAAAACCCTTTTACGTAGGAAACCAAAAGTACCCATGATTATTTACTTATAATTTTTAGATCATCCCACAATTGATGTATAATTTATGTTTTTTCCAACATTTACCTGTATTTCTTATATTTAACAGTATTGAATGATATATATGTTCTAGCCACATTTAATTGTATTTTATTTCTCAACATTAATTAGCACCTTGAGCACTTGAAAAATCTTAGGAGCGTGTATGAGTTTTGTGAAAAAAAAGCTTAGATTTATGTTTTCAATACTAATTTTTTAAAATATCGAACTAAAACTATAAGTTGTATGAAGAAACAGCTTAGTTTTATGTTTTATAATACTAAGTTTTTGAAACATAAAATTGTAACTGTGAGTTTTACGAGGGATTTCTCTTATGAGGTCCAATGAAAGAATTGTACAGCTAAAGAGACACACAATATTCACTCGAGGTAAAGAAGAGAATTCCCCAATGGCAGAACTTGCATAAAACAATTTGCGAAGTTCTAAAATAGAAATTTCAGTCCTAAAGCGATGAAAAAGGACGTCCAATTGCACTAGTTGACAAGCTCCTTGTGGCATCACTCCAAGAAAATCAGTAGAATAAAGTTTGGAATTAACAAGCGATCTTTGTTCAAAACATACAACTGTTCATCGCTATCATAAATAGCATGGAAATTTTTCAAAATTTTGGTATCACTAATGGAATAATCTTACGATTTGGACAAATTAGTTACATATATACTGATTTATACAGTCGTATTTTGAAGAATGAGCTATTTTGACCTTCACATGGTATGTTAGTTCACTTGCTTTTTTGAGGAATATTAAATACTAAACTCCAAAATCATGAAATATCATCAAACCACTATAATAAAAATTGAAATTTGCAATCATGAAACATAATCAAACTAATTATCATACTAGTAGTAAAAACGTGGCCTTTAGGTATAATCTATTTATACTCTAACAGACCCACACGTGAAAATTCACGTGTTTTTTACTAAATTTTTTCGTTTGATTTGCCAGAGGACGCAGGCTTTGCAAAGGAGTTTCCACATTGAAGGATATGCCTTTGGTATCCACAATACAATGCTTACAATACACGTATACCCTACCGAATTTCCTCCTATCTAAATCCTTAACAGCGTGACAGAGAGACGGACCAAGCAAACAAGCAGCGAACTGTGTATTATTATCTAGTGGAATTCATAAATTCCTTTATACCATACCTTTAAGAATAATCAAAGTACTGTGATTATGGTACCGGTAGTCAAGATACGTCAAATTGTGGAACCTTTTTGTATATATCAGATCTCTCAAAAAAACACAATCGCGGTTGTGTTAAAGAAATTAATGGACCACTTGTATTCTCCACTTTGTTTAGTCTCCAGCCACTGTCTTGCGTTCTTTATCAACATATATTCTTCATCAACATTATTCTCACTCTATTTTCTACGTCATATACTTCTTCCTCACTCCAGCATCCTTCCATTTATTTGTTCTTATCGTATGGATATGAATTGTGTTTTGCAATTATTGTCCTACGTATGAAATATTTTGATAGAATGCTGTACATATCGATCATTTTGCTGGAATGCTGGCTACATATCAACCATTTTAATGATGTGCCGTAAATGTCGACCATTTAAACTAATAATTTAGATAGCCACACCTTAAATGAAGTGCGGTAGAAATTGAGCATTTTAATATAGTAACGTAAGTATTGATTAATTTAATGGTGTTCCCCTGAAATTACTCAACGTCTCTCAAAAATTAAACATGGAATTATGAAGTCAGGTTTTACCTGCTCTTAACTCTCACTACATCAGCAACACGCCACGCATGCGCGAGAAAAAACATCAGTATATTATTCAGAGGTCATGATATGCTGTACACTTAAGATAGCAACCAGCGAATGCTGATGCCAATGACCATACCGACTATGAGTTACCATGGAGTCAACACCACAACACTGGACTCTATTGTCTCTGAGGTCACCAAAAATATCTATAAAAATCGTTACATGTTTTGACTAGCGAAGACTAACAAAATATTACCAAGACCAGAGAAATTTTACATGAATTATGAAAGTTATACAATGTGTACGAAAACGTACAGAGAGTAAAAAATTTACACAAATTACGAAATTTTTAATATTTAACATACTGTAATGCATTCACTGTGCTCTTTTGAAAGTGCTGACACCATCTTGCTCTGGTGTTGGTGACAACTTTATTTATCGTAAGAACTTTGTTTTAGAGGATTCTCTAAATTTGACTCAAGCTTCAGACACAGTACGTATTATATCAGGTTATGAATACAAGAACTTCATCTGATGTTGTCGACTTATTCCAGCGCATTCCCCACCATAATTCTCGCTTATTTTTACTCTTCTCCTCGTTATAATACTAACTCCTTGTGTTTAATAACTTTTCTCTTTGTTATTTCTTACTTTCAGCAAACGAATTCATAAGAAAAAGTTAACTCCTATTATCTTTATTTTTAATTACCATCAGATATTAATTATCTGTTAGAACTTTATAATTGGTAAGGATTGCCTTGTAGAAACCTAATTTATTGTTGACTGCTGGCTGTAGTATGAAACAATGGTTGTCCGACGGTCATTGTTTAGCTGACCTCGAAGACAAAAGACGCCATGTTTGTTTGTCAGAGACAAACGCTTAGCCTCGTTTAGGATATAGAGTATATTGACAAAAGCTGCGTTACACATTACGGTAATTGACAACCAGTATTTCACTGAAACTCTCAGAAGAAAAAGCAAGTAATGAATAAAGTCATAAACACATAGTTCGTAAAGAGCTACTTGTTTTGACGAAGCAAATTGAGATTGTTTTTTGGAGGGAATAGTTCACGAAAAAACTTCAACTGCTTTTGGATCAATGAGTTTCTAGAGTATAGGACAAAAATTACAATATACGTCGGGTGAACTTACATGTAATTAGTAAAATAAAATTGATAAAATAGCGCTAACGTAATATTAAGACGTTATATCATTATATATCAATGACAAATTGAGCCGCTGAAATTACATAAGTATTTTAAAATTTTATTTTTTACTTTCACTGACGCCCTTGACTAGCAGATTGGAGTCCAAGGAGGGTAGAGAAGTGCATTATTTATTTCTTAATTCATGAATAAATATAAGCATGAATATATTTATACATGTCATTGCATAGATATCGAGTATCACTGCACAGATATTGAAAATCCCTACATACATAGATATCCGGTATCACTGCTTAGATATCTAGTATTACCAAATAGATACGTAGTGTAATTAGTAGATATTATGGCGTAATCTAGTAATCTAATATTACTACGTAGATATGTGTTATCATCCCGTTGATGTCTACAATCAGCAGCATGCAGATACCTTCTTCAATATAGGAGAACATTTATAGTGTATGGAAAGCATCAGTCGACTTATCATAACGAATATTTTTATGTCATTTTAGTATTTTCCAGTGCACAATAAAGAGTCACATCCACCTCTTCTGAGCTTAGATAAGATAAGCGATTTCTTACACTGTGTGATGCAAGGCTCAAAAGATAACGTTTTATCAGTTTTATATTGGTAAACACGATGATAAAGTGCAGCTCTACCTGGAGTGTCTTCAAAGTACATAACACACAGTGTAAATACTGACATATAACACTGTACATGTATATGTAGTTCTATCTCAATAACATGTATTTAGATCAAATCCCGTATAAAAGTACCGAACTTTTCACTAGCAAAAGATTTTAATCTACAGTAAAACATTGTTAATTTTAGATATAAAACATTTGCGAAATGACTTCTCGTAAAAATTTTCTCACCTTTTATTTTATGAGACACATATCCAAGGGAATTAAATAGTCGTACCACATTGAAAAAAATCTTGAGCTTCACTAGAACGTTTTCTGAACGAGTCTAATGCTGCTGCAACACGGTCTTGTGAGCAGTACATATGTTCGTGACAGGAGTTTTTGAAAGGCGACACACATGTACAGCTGGACGCTGAAGGTTTAAATGAATTAGAATAGACTACATTAATGAGTTATTGTGGTTACAGCAAGCTTCAGTGACGTGCAGGCTGCACAGAATGACAGCACCGTCATCCTGGACGTGCGCAACACAGACGAGGTCCAAAAGCACGGAAAAATTCCCGGAGCTCACTGCGTGCCCCGTGAGTATTCATCATTTTTGCAAGCGAAATCTTACTAAGTTTGTAGTTCATTGTTAATTTGCACTGTTATCAAGGAAGTTCAATCATTAATTATTCGATTCCCCCAGTGGAACGTTCCGGAGAATGATGCATCATACAATATACAGGTACAAGAAAAGAGGAATAGAGTAAAGAACCAAAATCGTGTTTTTGTTTTCGAAGTGTACACATAATGTTATTTTGGTTAATTGTTTATTATTCTTTTGCAAACTGATTTTATGTTTTTATTTGGTTTCAGCTATATACATACATCAAACGAACGGTATGAGATCATGCTGCTCCTTATGTAAGAGTTGTTGGAAGCTAGACGTGTTAAACCAGGGAAACTAGTGACTAGGAGTGTTAGACCAGCGAAACTAGTGCCTAGGAGTGTTAGACCAGCGAAACTTGTGACTAGGCGTGTTAGACCAGCGAAATTAGTGCCTAGGGGTATTAGACCAGCGAAACTAGTGCCTAGGCATGTTAGACCAGTGAAACTAGTGACTAGGATGTCAGGTTATACAAGTAGTTGTGTTGTTGCGTCTCATTCATGTTAAGCAAAAGTTTTATTAAACCCAAGTCCTACATGAAATTGTAGTAATACACAATGGTTAAGACCTAATGTTCATTTTACCACACGTTCAAGTTATAAAACTCATAATTAATTAGAAACTTACTCTACCGTTTGTTTTGCAACTAACAGTATTCAATAAACAGTTCATCTAAAAAATGATATTTTCAACAAAGACCGGCTGCTAAGATTCAATCAATTTTTACTGGAAATGGAACTGTTTCTTCCCCACCAGTGCCCGAGTTTGAGGAGGCACTGGGTCTGGACGACGCCCAGTTCGAGGAGAAGTACGGCTTTCCCAAACCCAAGGAGGATGACGCAATCATCACGCACTGCATGAAGGGAGGACGTGCTGCTAAAGCAACGGAGGCCCTTGCTGCCAAGGGCTACCAAAATGCCAAGTGAGTCAGACCTCTGAGACCAGACCCCTTAAGTCAGACTCTTTATACCAGGCTCCATATATCAGACCTCTTACATCAGATCCTTTATACCAGGCTCCTCATATCGAACCCTTTATACCAGGCCTTTTATATCAGACCCTTTATACCAGGCCTTTTTTATCAGACCTTTTATACCAGGGTCCTTATATGATATCCTCAGACCAGACCCCTTAGACCAAACCCTTTAGACCTGACCTGTCAAAAAATATCTTATCGATCGAACCATTTAGATCTAATCTCTTAAATCAGACCCTTCAGACCAGACTCCGCAGATCAGACACCTTCGATCAAACCCTTTAAATCACATTCCTTAGACCAGAGAAGAAATGGCTTTCAAACCTCAGGTCATAAACACGCTAGATCAGGTAGGATATAGCCGCTAAACCAGCGAAACTAGTGGCTAGGAGGCTAGACCAGTGAAACTAGTGGCTAGGGGGCTAGACCAGCGAAACTAGTGGCTAGGAGGCTAGACCAGTGAAACTAGTGGCTAGGGGCTAGACCAGTGAGTCTAGTGGCTACGGGGCTAGACCAGTCAGACTAGAGACTAGGGGGCTAGACCAGTGAGACCAGAGGCTTTATTTTCAACTAAAAAAAATAATCTAACAGCGTTTATGACTTACGCTTGTGAATCCTAACGAATGCCTGGACTACTTTGGACTCACAGTATTTTGTCAGCACTAAAAAGAATCTCTAACGCTTTTCAATTCAACAACTTTTTTCTGGTAGTATTTTTTCATAAGGGGACATTTTGGTTTTAAAACTGCGGCCTTTCTGATGTTAAAAAAAGCATTTGTATCCTTGATTCGTCAATACAAGACATGTGCCGCAAAAAGTTCTCATATCCATGTGCACTGCTCTCATGTGCACTGCTCTCATGTGCACTGCTCTCATGTGCACTGCTCTCATGTGCACTGCTCTCATGTGCACTGCTCTCATGTGCACTGCTCTCATATGCACTGCTCTCATGTGCACTGCTCTCATGTGCACTGCTCTCATGTGCACTGCTCCCAGGCATAGACTCCAAAATTCTCTCTTTAACGCAATTTCAAGTAATTGAAGGAATACTGCACTGCATGTTCAATTTCTCTGAAATAAGCCATAGACGTGGTGTCATTGAGCCACACTGTGACAGAGACACACGACACACAAACCCTCAAACAGACCCTCAAGTTCAGGGAAACAAAACGAAAGGAGGGAAAGGAGTACCAAAGGAGGGAAATTTTGAAACAAACTCATTTCAATCTGCTATACATGAAACGTATATTCCAGTATGGTAGTAATACTTCCCATGTATAATAGTTGTGTAGGAATCCAATAATTATTGTACAGAGTGAGAAGGAAAAAGGCCATTGGAATTTGTGACCCGAGCAAAAAAACATGCATAACGTAAGATTAAATTTTTTTGATAGGGTAAAAATACAGTGTATACAAAAAAAGGGAATTCTTTAGGCATGAATAATGTTATTCTAATCTTATAAATACATACATGTAAATAAATAGGCATTCAGTGTTACGCCATTTTCTTCAGCTACGTTAGGTTTCATCGAGCATCCCGCAACGCTCACTAGAAAGCATGTTTGAAAACCATTTTATCCCATAAAATATATACATATATACGAGTATATACATTTGTATATATAAATATGGTACCCAAAACATTGTAAGTTCAGCTAGTCTGTCTCTGAACTATAATTTCTACATAACTCCAGTATTCCTACAGGAATTTCTACACATTACAGATTGTTAGTCTTCCAGCACGGTATCATGGATGCGACGCATTTTACATGAATATCTCATTAATTTAAATTCCTCTTTTTCAGGACGTACGAGGGATCGTTCACTGATTGGCAGGCTCAAGGCGGGGAGGTGGACAGAGCTAGCCAATAGGAGCTGCTCTCCATCACCAACCAATGATTCTTGAAGTTCATACACCTGCACATTCACATTCCAGTATTCGAGCTGATGACTTGTTGTAATCTCGTGTTCAATTCTTTCACTGCATTGCTAGACATGATGTAGTGAGAACCTATGCACCTCGCTTTAAGAATCATTGCGCGTGTTAACAACTAGAACTGTCTATGTTCAGTCCAGAGCGACTTAATTCATACCCTCTAGAAACGAATTTCTTTAATGTTAGCTCACATACACAAAATCATCGATATGATCTTGATTTCTCTTGAAAATTAACTGCTTGTCTATTGCTAAATCAGCCGTCCATGGGCTTTCAAGTGCTTTTATTTTGGACTAAATAACCCCTAACTGGAGAATTTTCGAAATGCACTGGACAAAATTGGTCAGTGATTTGGAATCATAGTTCATTGAAATGATTTTTACGCAAATCGGTCTTGAGAAAACCTGTGAACTACTGTACTGAACTATTTATTTATATCCAGGCTTATTATTTACATTATACGAATAAGTAAACAAAAGTATCGATATTATCTAAAATACTCATCTAACATGTCATTATTGATATTTCTATTGCATCACGGTACACATCAAAGCAGTGAGGTTTTCTGATCACACATGACGCCATCACACTATTACCACCATTACTCCCATTACTTTCACATCACCCCCACTACCTCTACTATATCCATTACCCCCACTACCACCGCTACCGTCACATAACTCCCATTACTTCCACATCACCCCCGTACCTTCACTCCATCCATTACCCCCCTACCCTCACATAACTCCCATCACCTCCACATCACCCCTATATCCCTCACTATCCCCACCACACCCATTTCCTCTCTACATTTTCTTCCCTACTAAATTTACGGCATGGGACTTGGGTAGCAGCCCAAGAATAGGTCAAACAGCTCGTTTCTATAGCCTTATTCTACTCGTGTTTTTGCTCCGCATCACGGAGTGCTTGCAAGCACCACAGTTGCCTTTATTCGTTTAACATGTCCAGGGTATGTTTGCTCACTGCAATACACTAAGCATGGGTCATTTTCACGATCGTGTAATGAATTTTAAGGGATTCATTTAATTGGTAACGTACAATTCATTAAGAATTTTTCTTTTTCTTTTCCAAAAGTATAACGTGCATTCCACAAGAAAATGCTTCATTGCTATCAAAAATTTCATACGGTCCAGTAAAGAACAAATTTGTCGATATAAACAAATTTTTGGCTGTATAGCATATTTAACTTCATTAATTAATTCTGTTTCAGTTTCATTATTATTCATCGTCATTGTTGATCATTAAATATTTTTAAAGATGTTTCAATAGGCCTCTGAAGAACTTTTTTTGCGATGGGCTCAAAATTTTTGAATTGGTTTACTATTCTTTCGAAAAACTACTCTTCTACTAGGTCTCTGCTGATTCTCAAATAAATTTATGAGCGAAATTTTGTTTCACTTTCCATCAGGTCGTGCGTGTAAAATTTATGCGTTAAATTTTATTTTACTTTTCCATTAGATTGTGAGTACAAATTTCTTTTGTCGTGTAAAACCGATGAAAATTTATGTACAAAAGCTTAAACAGATCCATAGGTATTTGTAGTCTTTATTATTTGACTATGAAAAGCTAACAAGAAGCAGCAAGTAGCAACTATACAGGAAATACGAACTGCGTCATCTAAGAGAGACAGGTACTGTAAACGACTGTCCTGTAGAAACTCAATTCTCTCTATTCTATCATTTAAAAACATGTTATTGATAACATGATTGCACAGCGTTCGTTTTTGTATCATAATCCCTCAAAAAAAGTAAAAAATTAAATGGTTTTATGGACAATAAACTGTTGAAATGACAGGAATTCGCATGCAGGGTGAGACAAATGGTCTTTCTCACCTTAAAAATGTTCTTAAATTTGAAGATGTGAAATCCAGTTTAGTGCTGGCCAGTTACAGTTACTGCAGTTACAACTACTTAGAGCAATTCTTAGTTACAATTAGTCACAGTTGAAAAATGTTAGTTAAAGTCAGTTAGTGTCGGTTTCAGATAGCTTGCTGAGTTAGTGACAGAAGTTTAGTTTCAGTTAGTTATAAATAGGTATTATTAGTTTGTTTACATTTAGGTACAGTCTATTACACTTAGTTACAATGAGTTAGTGGTGAATTATACTGCGCATGATACCTGCTTAGAATAGAATGGACTGATCCCATTGCAGGAAAGTACATGAAAGAATGGAACATGTGTTACACCGGTGCTTCAACATCAACTGATGGTAAATTTTTCACAAAACTTCATGTTAATCAGAAGGGAAAGTTTTAAGGTTTTTCTTGTACACTTAACATTCCACGAAAGCCACAAGCAGTTCAGTTGTAAGGTCAGTTGGAAATTTAAATTTCAGTAGTAACTCATCTACGGAGTAGATTCTATCATAAAAAACAACTTGACGAGAATTTAAATTTTTAAAATAACGGAGCGAAGATTTGGATTTCCAAAATAGCTGTACGTTCAGTAAAATCCTGTTGCAATCTAAAGAAAACACAAATTTAACGAAAGCGCTTCAAGCTTGAATTCAAAAATCAATCACGTTTAAAAAGGAAAATTATTTAAATAAGTACAGGTACCACAATAATGTATTAATCACAAAGTTGTATGCTTTTGAAAATTTACATGTAAGTGAAAAAATTGAACTTAATACGTGAAAGTGAGGCACGAAAGATAATAAATACTTGTAACTCATGATGACGAATTTATATCTCACACGATGATAAGCACCTTTATACCTTGTAAGCATCAATATCATTGATTATAACTAAGATAATAAGGATCTTTATATATGATATACGTCAATATCATTGATTATAACTAAGATAATAAGGATCTTTATATATGATATACGTCAATATCATTGATTATAACTAAGATAATAAGGATCTTTATATATGATATACGTCAATATCATTGATTATAACTAAGATAATAAGGATCTTTATATATGATATACGACAATATCATTGATTATAACTAAGATAATAAGGATCTTTATATATGATATACGTCAATATCATTGATTATAACTAAGATAATAAGGATCTTTATATATGATATACGTCAATATCATTGATTATAACTAAGATAATAAGGATCTTTATGTATGATATACGTCGATATTATTGACTATAACTAAGATAATAAGGATCTTTATATATGATATATGTCAATTTCATTGATTATAACGAAGTTGACAAGTAATGGAACACCAGTGAGAACAGTTCTGTCTGCGTGTTCTATGACGAGAACAGATGAAGCACGCACAGGCAAGTCCCCTATAAATTATCAAGTAAGCCAGAAAATATTTCAAATTATGAAAGCACACTGACATTAGACTACTAAAACTAATGATAAATTATATTTAATGCAGACAGAATGAAGTCTTCATATTGTCCATATGCCAGTTGACTTTTTAAAAAGCCTGTGTACTAAGAATTTTCTTTAAAGATTTCATAACCTAAACATTTCAATTTGTGATGAACCTCAGTTATCGTCTTACTGTAATATTTCCCTCACATAATAACCAGAAATATGATGAACTAGTTAGCATGACTAGTTTTCCTTGAAAATTCGACGAACTTTTAATTTCTCAGATAGAAAAAAGTAGAACATGGGAGAGGATTTTAATGTCTGAACTCATTGACCGCAACTCCCAAATTAGTTTGTATTAGTTTGTAACAAAGGTCCCGTGTACCATATATGGTACACACTGCGGTCAAAGTGTTGAAGAAATAAGTCACATTGGCTCATGCAGACCTGTAGTTATGATTATCATACACTGTGTTGTTATCATACACAATTAGCAGCCACCGTGGTCGAGTGGTCTGCGGCCTGTGTTAGGTATCAGGTCTCTGCTTCGGGCAGAAAGACAGCGGGTTCGAAACCAGGCCATCAATACGAGCTGTTTCTCGTTTCGCACCGTGAGCTCGCACTTATCGGTAAGCCCTCAACTCAACTCATCGCCCATGGACACATCCCAGGATCGTCGCATGGAGCTCACCATCATCCTTACTCTAAGAATGTTAACCTTAAGAATTTGAACAACCAATGTACTAATGTCTATGTACTGTGTACTTGATTGGAAATAAAGTTGTTTGTTGGTTTATGATAATCCACCAATGCCCTTACAGTTAACACCCTCACAGTTAACACCCTCACAGTTAACACCCTCACAGCTAACGCCCTCACAATTAACACCCTCACAGTTAACACCCTCACAGTTAACACCCTCACAGTTAACACCTTCACAGTTAACAGGTACGTAACTAACTCTAAGAAGCATTTTACCACTACAGTAAAGGGTAAAGCAAACGTAAATCTTTCGTAATTTGAGGAATTTGTGTGATTTCCACACCATTACGAGCTGTGCACGTGCAGCGTTACACGTGCTGCTGAGTGCATGCAGCTGTCAGTGTTACCCAGACACGTGCCACGAGCTGCTCACACTCGCACACGTGCAATGGATTAGCTAACTACTGCTTTCTTTCCTTGTGTTCAGTAGGATTAACACACTCAGACCCACGCAAGATGTGTCATTATTGCCCAGACTTTCTGAAAAGCATTCAAATCGTGTCAAGAAAAAGGGAAATAAAAAGTTTCAAGAAGTTAGGCACGTTAATTTTCTAGAATGGAATTTAAATTACCACGAAATGGGAGTACATAGATCATTTCGAAGTCGTGATCTGGATGACCTGATGTGTGTTGGTGTAGATCACCATGGCAACGCTCGTGTGGCGCATACCAACTCAAAGATCACAGTCACTGTCCGCAGGGTCGGAAAACAATGAAAGAGTGAGCCCTTTCGAGTGCTCAAAAGTGAGAACAAGCTCTTTTACATGTTTGATATTTGAACAATATTCACTTCAAATGGGGACAACGAAAAACACAAAAAATTGATTTTTTTTCTCAAAATAAATTACTATGCTCCGGATGTTTGTCAAAAAATGCTGTAATAGTACAAATGTTTGCCAAAATAAGCTCAATACTACAAATGTTAGCCAAAATAAGCTCCAATACTACAGATGTTTGAGAAAATAAGCTCAATACTTCAAATGTTAGCCAAAATGAGCTCTAATATTACAGATGTTTGCCAAAATAAGCTCCAATACTACAGATGTTTGCCAAAATAAGCTCCAATACTACAGATGTTTGCCAAAATAAGCTCCAATACTACAGATGTTTGCCAAAATAAGCTCAATACTACAAATGTTAGCCAAAATAAGCTCTAATACTACAGATGTTTGCCAAAATAAGCTCCAATACTACAGATGTTTGCCAAAATAAGCTCAATACTTCAAATGTTAGCCAAAATAAGCTCCAATACTAAAAATGTTAGCCAAAATAAGCTCCAATACTACAGATATTTTCCAGAACTCGACCCACAACACAAATGTCGGTTTTGTAGTCTGGAAGTTCTCAGCCACGTCGTCTTGCAATGATGAGGCCAACAGGTGAACATGTCAGGTGGCAGGTGAACATGTCAGGTGGCAGGTGAACATGTCAGGTGGCAGGTGAACATGTCAAGGGGGGCAGGTGAACATGTCAAGGGAGGCAGGTGAACATGTTAGGTGAAAACTTCAGAGCCTCTGATGTACATGGTGCAGGCATCCTCTGATGTACATGGTGCAGTCATCCTCTGATGTACATGGTGCAGTCATCCTCTGATGTACATGGTGCAGTCATCCTCTGATGTACATGGTGCAGTCATCCTCTGATGTACATGGTGCAGTCATCCTCTGATGTACATGGTGCAGTCATCCTCTGATGTACATGGTGCAGTCATGCTCTGATGTACATGGTGCAGTCATCCTCTGATGTACATGGTGCAGTCATGCTCTGATGTACATGGTGCAGTCATGCTCTGATGTACATGGTGCAGTCATGCTCTGATGTACATGGTGCAGTCATCCAGCATGGAACGATCAAACAAGGCTCAGCAACTGTTGACCAATCACGAAGAGGCACGCTGGCATTTCACAGGTTTTGCCTGTACATTTGGTAAATGGCTCATGATTTGTCACCACGGTGGGGATGGAATGTTACAAGACTTGTGATTGGTCACTAGGGTGGGGATGGAATGTTACAACTTCAGATTGGTCACTAAGGTGGGGATGGAATGTTACAACTTCAGACTGGTCACTAGGGTGGGGATGGAATGTTACAACTTCAGACTGGTCACTAGGGTGGGGATGGAATGTTACAACTTCAGATTGGTCACTAGGGTGAGGATGGAATGTTATAACTTCAAATTGGTCACTAGGGTGGGGATGAAATGTCACAGGACTTGTGATTGATCACTAGAGGCGGGATAAACTATTCATATATCAATGTTGTCTGTCGACGTAATGCTGAAATCAATGATATTAAAAATTGCATTTACGTTGCGTAGCTAATAAGTTCATTAAATAAGTTCACCAATAAGTTCACCAGTAAACCATTAAATACTAATTTAGAGAGCGATGAGGATATATAAAGTAACATTCTAGAAAAAACATATGTTATTCATGTAGGCTTAATGAAACACAAAGAGTTTTTACCAGAGCAGTATGAAATGGTCGAAATATTGAGAAAGAAACAAGGGGCAAATTCTAATATTTTCTTTCAATTGTGCATTCAGATATCAAGAATCCTTTTTATGATTCCTAATTCTTCTGAACTCTGAATTTAAGAATCCTTTGTCTGCAGTGATTTGATTCTTGATTCTTTTAAATTCTAAACTTTGAGAAGAAAATAACAGGTTTATTTCAAACTTTACTGTCAATTCTGCATTCTAAAACCGAAAATCCTTTTCTAATTACTGATTCTTCTCAATTCTCATATCAAAAACTTTACGTACAATTTGTATGTACTTCAGTGACTATTTTCCCCCATGATGAAACTATCAACAAAAAATTCTACTAAAAACCTAACACAATTTATCAAACGCACCAAAGCGCACAAACACTCGTTTTCTACGAGCAACCAAAACCACAGAAAACGGAGATCTTGATTTTCGTTTTTAAGCTGAAAGGCTGAAGATTTTTTTGCTGTCTCTACTCGGAGAGCATCTCACTAAGTAAGAACATCATATCAAGATAAGATATAACGGATCTTGTCTGACAAGTCCGCCTGACAAGTCCACCTCCAAGTCCACCTGACAAGTTCACCTCCAAGTCCACCTGACAAGTCCACCTCCAAATCCACCTGACGAGTCCACCTCCAAGTCCACCTGACAAGTCCACCTCACAAGTCCACCTCACAAGTCCACCTCACAAGTCCACCTCCAAGTCTACCTCACAAGTCCACATGACAAGTGGACTCAGGCGACACAGTCGAATATTGACTACATATCTGGAATGTGCCGGATCACGCCCCTGTAGCTGCTGTTCATTCCGCTGTTCTGTACAGGGGAGCTATAACGCAGGTGTGAGGCCGCGTGTGGTAGAGTAGAGGGTAGAGGGTAGAGGGTAGAGGCTAGAGGGTGGAGGGTAGAGAGTAGGGGCTAGAGGGTAGACGGGTAGATGGTAGAGGGTAGAGGGTAGAGAGTAGAGGGTAGAGGGTACAGGGTACAGATGGTAGAGAGGTTAGAGGGTAGAGGGTGGAGAGCGTAGAGGGTAGAGGGTGGAGGGTAGAGGGTAGAAAGGGTAGAATTAAACCCAAACCAGTCTACAACACTAATCTACGAACCAGTCAAAGCAATTTACCAACCAGTTCAAACAATCCCACAGTTTGTCTGACAATCTACAGATCTACTGACAAGCTTAAACAACCTGCCAATCTAAAAATCTGTCAATGAGCTTAAACAATCTGTCAATCTACTCACCAGACTAAATAATTTACCAATCTACAAATTAAACAATCTATCAATCGACCCCCTAGTCTTAACAATTTATCATTCTACTGATCAATTTAAACAATCTACCAATCGGTCTACCAGTCTGAATAATCTACCAACAAGTGTAAGTGATCTACTAACAAGTTCTACGACCAAGTTTCAATAATCTACCAGCCCAAACAATCTACCAAACACAGCACACAGAAACTGTTCACAAACTGAAGAAGCAACTACAGTGCGACTCATGCTAATAGTCCAATGTAACATTGCTCAAAATATTACTTGAAAATATTTTTGATTGTATTAGATGGCTATTTTTTGAATTTATAATTATTAATCGGGGATTTACGACCGTTATTTGCAATGTTAACAATACATATTGAAAGACATGGCACTTTTTCCTGAAATTGGTGTTTGTATCGACCCTCGAATTTAGTCCAACATTTTCACCACAGGTCTTATAAGACAACCGACTTATAGGACCTGTAATAATTCCCTGTATTATTAAAGTTAACTTGGTTTTATAGTGTGAACTTTTGAGTCAAATACTTTTACCTTAGTTTGAAGCCCTGCTTTTGTCACTCCGCAAAAAGATGGTGTTCATGCAAGACAATGCGCCTTCTCACTCAGCCAAAGCAACTGAAAAATATCTGGCTTTGTTGGGATTCAAAGACGAAAATTTTATGGTGTTGTCTATAAATTCGCCAGATTTGAACCCAATAGAAAATTTCTGGTCCATCATTAAGAGAGAAATTTATGCTGATATTTGCTGCTTTACTTCGTAACAAGACTTATGGAATGGCATAGTAGTCGCATCGAGGTCGCTGTTATCTGCTACGATAAAGAAGTTGACTGAATAGGTAAATGACTGTATATTTGTAATCGTAATGTGAAAGGGACATTGTATTTAATAAATAGCCTTCATATTCTACTAAATTTGTTCTCTGCTCATTTCAAATGTCGTGAATTTACAGGTATTACAATGTTGACGTTAGTATCAGTTGTTTTTTATCTCCTGCAATAATGAATTCACTCTTTAAATCATGTTGGACTAATATTGTGAGTTAATACAAACTTTAATTTTCAGGAAAAAGCGTTCGGTCCTTCACTATACATTATAAGCATTGCAAATAGCCACCTTAAATCCTAGATAAATAACTGTGTACATAATAAATAGCCATCTAATATAACCGGAGATATTTCTATATAATATTCTAAGCAATGTTATATTCGACAATTAGCGTGGGTTTCACTGTATTTTTGGATCATAGTAAAATAGTTTAACAAAGACATTCTTTTTCAGGAAATTTTAAGTTTTCAATCCTTAGTAGAGAGTAAATCGTTAATGAATTTTTAGGTCGTCTTTAAATCTAGTTGATTTTTTTGTACTCGACCCCAAAAAACTTTCCAGCTTCTAGTTACTATATCAACAAATACTGATCGATGCGATGATTAAATCGGAAATGAAAAATGGGAAACAAGAACAGAATTTATCGGTCTATTGTATAATCCGCCCTTGCCTAGATTGAAGATTGTAGCACGCCCTTTATTCTATCATACTGAGAACAAAGAGGCTGTCCAGAAAAAATATTCCTTCAAGCGTCGTAAAATGAAAGACAAAGAGACTGGTCAGGCGCATGCGCAGTGGCCGTCTGCTCGAACTTTACCTGACTTGACCGCTCGTCACATCAAATGCCAACGCCGGCACCCGAATTTCGTCGATCGGTTATCTGATCTGCGTAACCAGGATACAAAGCGCACTGGAGTACAGTTTTGAGGTCACCACCGTCAATGTGTTTACCCTCAACGAGGGTAGTGAGGTGCTAGGTTAGTTACCCTCAACGAGGGTAGTGAGGTGCTAGGTTAGTTACCCTCAACGAGGGTAGTGAGGCGCTAGGTTAGTTACCCTCAACGAGGGTAGTGAGGCGCTAGGTTAGTTACCCTCAACGAGGGTAGTGAGGCGCTAGGTTAGTTACCCTTAATGAGGGTAATGAAGCGAAAGGTGTACGCTAGGGTTTGTTCGACCTACAGAGAGCTAAGAATAGTAAAAACTTTGTTATCCTAGTCTTGGGTACCTAAGTATCCACTACATATTCGTACCGGTAGTTGTGACAATTTTTTGTGATTGTAATGTTTAGTGTAGAGGATGGAAGCGTTAAATAACACGCCCAGTGGAATTAATATTCAAATAATGAATTTCTGAAGAGGTTATTTCAAAAAGTCATTTACCTATCGTTCAAACTAAATTTAGAATAACTATGCAAACTTAGTATTGGCTATGCTTTCAGTATGAAATAAAAATTGTGAACACTTTTGTTTCAGAATAAAATAAAATCGTTGACATGGAGTGTATTCTTTAAATTATAAAATTGTCATACAATTCGTGAACTGGTTGTCCATTTGGGCAGAATGTTAATTTTAAATTAATTTAAAACTCTTTGGATACCCACAGTGCTTCTCGCTACTGACGAGTTTAAAGCAAGCAAAGATAAAACTATAATGAACTCTGTCCTGTCTAAAGCACATTATAAATAATTAACTTGGATCCTATAGAAGTCAAGATAAATCACACATTATTTCGTTTCGTTAAAATTCTGTAGTTCTTATAGGCTTCATTTTACTTGCAGTACCCACCAGTCCCGTCAGTATTCAAAGGGCTACAGAAATCATTCATTCAGCCTTGCAATTTCTTCTGCAAATGTTGTCACCATTTAAAAAATCACCATCAAATTCATAGAATCTACAGAGTGTCCATAAAGTCTCTTTACCATTTCAAAGATTTATTACACCAAATGGTAACGAGACTTTATGGACAACGTGTATGTTTTGGTGGATAGGATACCAGCTCTGAAGACTTCAAACGACTAATCTGAAAATGAACATCAGGAAAATTCCTGGTAAATATCTTATGTATCTGCTGTACGTATATAAGATAATATATAGTTATCTTATATTATCAAATGATGATATAATTATCGAATAATATAATAGTTTTTATAATAAATACAGGGTGCTGCAACATAACTGCAGTTTTTTCAAAGCAAAACACATTCAAAAAAACTAAGTACGTAATGTTTCTGCACCCTCTATATGCTAACAAGAATTCGATACGTACGCCATACTAAACTTATGTACAAATATGATCAAATTTGAATGTACATGCGCAGTTGCATTGCAAATCTAGGATAACTTTGTGAAAATTTAAGGTAAATGGCGTGAAGTCTTGACTTTGAACGGAGCAAACCTCCAGCAGCAGCCAATTGGTCAGTACGTAACAAGAGTCCATCGTTAAAGGTCGTCACGTCTGGTCAGCTGTAATCCAATACCATAACATCTGTACACCATGACTGGTGAGTCGTACTGTTATTTGTGCACCTAAAATGAACTTTACTTCCACCAAAAACTTGGGGATAATCTTACACCTTTAATACATCTTTTGAGTGGTACTCTATAATCTATATAATCGTTTGAATTATTTCATGTAAATACATATGTATCTTGAAAAATGACGAGTACTATTACGTCAAGCGTATAAATAATATACAGTTAATACACATTTTTATGTACACATCAGAATTTATCTATTTTATGTATTTTTTTCAGTCGAGATTAAAGAACACTTGTTCTCCAAGATTGGATATCGTGCTACAAAAATATTAAATAAATGAATAACTAATCGAATCTTCACAATGCATAACTCTACAATACTAAAAAATAAATTTTGATAGATTGCAGATGAATTTTGTTAGAGGTTTTGCATGGGGTTTTTCTTTTTTTTTAATATCCAGAACAACAAATCTCTCTTGCCGCTCTACACTGCTTGTCACTAATTTGGTTATCGTAATTCAGTAGAATTCATACTTTTATTTCGACTCACGTATTTTAGCATTGGTTCAGGACCAATTTAAGATACTTTTTTACCATCACGAGTTATAGTAAAATGTTAGCAGCTGCTGCAATTGAATTCGACGAATTTCGAAATCGATTTACCCCAACACTAAGTTAAAAATGCGGTCATTTTTCTCATTGTTTCATTTTTATGAACGTTCTCCCTTCTACGATAATAACAAATCTTTAGCCTCTTTAGCTCCCTATAATTCCTTCAATCTTCTCATTGAACATACACAGCCATCCAGAATACAGCACTGACTTTCAAGTAATTAAACATGGGTGTGTTTTTCTAAGTCTTAGACGTCTAAGAATTTACGTCTAAGAACCCTGCAATGTGTGTTAATGTAATTAAACCATTTCTGCACCACATCCCTCGTATAAAAATACTTAAACATCTTTTTTTCCTCCCGTTCAAGTAAACTTTTACGGCAATCACAGCTCGTAATATTCAGGCTCAAACCTGTTCACGACATGTTGACGCGCGCTCGCTAGGCAGGCAGCCGGCGGAGCGGCCGAGCCCGTAACCATAGCAACAAAACACAACTGAAATCTAGATTTTTCCGGTGGTGAACTTATTTATACATTAATCCGAGCTCTTTATCAGTATTCAGTAGGGGAGCGTACGAGCATTAATATTTTAGTGTTCAGCTAAAATATTGATTGAGTTATACGTTGATAAGTATATATACTACGCTATTAATAATAGACACTATCGCATGTGTTGAATATTTAAGAGAAAATCTTATACTCCCTTTGGTCGGAAACAATTGGTTCAGAGGGAAAAATGCCTTAATATTTTAAATCATTCCTTATGCTTTCAACATTATACATTATACTTTTAAAAGGTACGAGTAACAGAAATAAAGAAGAAATGTTATAAAATATCGATTTCCATCGAAATTTATTCAAACTGTGAAGATGATTTTTGAATCTTTCTAGCAGAACTTGCAGAGCAGCTGTGAATTCTTTGTTAATTTGTGTTGTTTACGTCTTTGATCATCTGTTACAGTGCTATTTGTTTCGTTTTTCATTTTCTGGTTGTTGTAACACGATGATGATGATGATGATGATGATGATGATGATGATGATGATGATGATGATGATGATGATGATGATGATGATGATGAAAGACACATTGGTGATGATGCTGTAACAACCAGAAAATGAAAAACGGAACAGAAGGCACTGTAACAGATGATCAAAAACGTAAAAACACAAATTAAGAAAGAATGCACAGCTGCTCTGCAAGTTCTGCTAGAAAGAGCCAAAAATCATCTTCAAAGTTTGAATAAATTTCGATGGAAATCGATTTTTTACAACATTTCTTCTTTATTTCTGTTACTTGTACTTTTTAAAGTACAATATATAACGTTGAAAGTATAGGGAATAATTTGCCCGGGAAAATCCTTTAATATATGTTTTTAGAAACGATAACGTTATTTGTAATATAAGTAAAAAAACAGAGTATATGCTTGTTTTAGCACACACTCGATACCTATTTTTATCATGACATAAAATAATTTGTCTTAAAAACACTAAAACCCAGAATGTCTTCCCAACTCTGCACTAACTGTTCCCGACCAGACGGAGCACTCATTTTATTTTTTATCCATTCATTTAATTTCGCAGTAGGGGTATTAAATAATTTAGTTATTTCAAATCAGAAATTTCTAATTTCTTCGAATGCAAATTTTAAAATTTTCAATTAAGTGCTAAAATGACTAATTAAAAGTAGATCAAATAATTGCAAAACGCAATGATCAATAATTAACTACCCAAATTTTTAACGAACTTTAGCCCTTCGCGAACCACAATGAATTTTTATTTTTCACAAATAAAATTTCTATAAATCTTGCTCTATGAATAAGACCCGCTCACTTTAGAAGTTTTTTATCATCATTATAAATATTTAAATAAGAATTTCTGTAGTCACTGAGTGAGAGACATTCTGACCAGCAGAGATTTCATGATGCTTGTATCGAAGCTGTCGCGTCTCCTCAGTCTTTTCGTTTCGAAATACCAGGAATTTTATAATTCAACAGTGACCTATAAAGGTATCACGTGAAGGTTCACACACTACACTCATACTTATAAGTTCACACTAGAATAAGCTCTAAGTCTGCCCTCTGTTTACTGGGGGGAGGTAACAACAGGTGTGTCACCATCACCAAGGTTTCATCGCAAAAGAATATTTTGAGATGAAACCTTTATGAAAAAAGAAGATGTTAACATTGGGGCACAAAGCTCAATGGAAATTTAATACCTCACTTTTTTAAATATCATAGCACGGGGTACTGCTCAATTTAAAAAGTACATGTATTTATATTCATTTAAAGTAAGGTAAATAATATTCAGGTCGGACTATACAAACCTAAACATATGATTCATAATTGTGTCTTAATTGTTAATTGCCTTGATGTCATCACTTCCTTCATAATTGTGTCTTATGTTAGTTGCCTTCATTTCATCACTTCTTTCATAATTGCGCCTTATCTGTTAGTTGCCTGCATTTCATCACTTTCTTCATAATTGTGTCTTATCTGTTAGTTGCCTTCATTTCATCACTTTTTGCATAATTGTGTCTTATCTTAGTTGCCTTTATTTCATCACAAGTACAACATCCTAAAGAAACTTCATTTACTGTATCATGATACTTCTCTGCGTCAAATTTTCTTGTGTCAGTAATCTTTGTGTCAATAAACCTATGGTCAACATTGCCTTGGTCAGTGTTTTCTATGTCAATACTTCTCGAATCAATATCTCTGTCAGTATTTTTTGTATTAATATTTGTTCAGTCAATATCTTCATCGCCAGTATTTTCTGTGTCAATGTTTAATTAGTTGAATTATCTCCAAGTATTTTGCGTAAACATTTGTTGTATTAACCCATTCCAAGCGGCGCAACTATACAGTATATAGATCCTGCCAAGAATGATCCCATTCAGCGAAGCGTCTATATATAGTTACTACCTAGTTTTTGATGTTACAGTTTAGCAGCTGCTACGATATATAGATTGTGTCTAAAATAGATGCATCTGGTATATTTTACTGTTATTTCATTGTCAATTAGCGCAATCATGGCCAGTGTCATAAATGAAATGATGAGGATTGGTGTGCGGGTCAAGATGATCATTACACGTGCTGCTTCTCTTGCTTCGCTGCCACTGTTTTGTATTGCTTTTATTCCCGTACATTTCTTGATCAATTTAATTACATTTAGTGTGTTCTCCAATATGTTTTCTCTTTTTTTACAGATAATATACCCATATTTTCGAGCATATCTTTTCGTAAAAGAAAACTAAACTTAGATGATGCAGGTGATATCAGTAGATTACTGCAGTTCTTAGAACGTTTACCTGCTGATCTGTAGAATGATCCGTAAAGTATCAGACATTATTCGTGTTTTCAAATGCTATGCGTATTCGGTTTAAAACAACAAATTGCTGTTTTCACATGTTCAGCTTAAGAATTTCATTTCATATTTGCTGAAAAAGTGTCAGTTTTGATGTCCTCGGATTTAGATTTTCATTTTTGATAAATAAAATGTCGATTTTTTGTTACTAAACAGTATTTTTGTATACAAGAAATATATAGATATTTTTTATTAACTAAATTTAATCTAGTGATATTTGTAGTATTTCTTTCAGATTTTTATGTGCTCGGTGTAAGTGTTTCATTTCACATTTGATAAATAAGGTCCTATTTTTATAGCTGAACGATATGTTTTTGCATAACTGGAATATGTATTGGTGCCTGACTAGATAAACACTCAAGTTACTAATAAAAACGTGAACTTATTCTTATTAATATGTACACAAAATGAAATATTTTTTGTCACTTTGTGTAAAGCAGGCATGTCAAACATACGGCCCGCGGGCCGGACCCGGCCCGTTGGATGATTTAATCCGGCCCGTCATAAATTTCTGAGTATGTAGGGTAGGCTACAAATGTAGGCTGAATGATAAAGCATAGTACTGAAAAACAAAGCTAAATAGTTGGAGTTGACATTCTGACTATGAAGTACTCATGAACAACAAAAACGCCGAAGAGTGCTACATGATACTCAAAGATAAGATTGCAACCGCTACAGACCACCATATCCCAAGAAAGCGAATCAGGCCAACTCATAACCCTCCTTGGTTCTCACAAGAGATTAAACACCTCATCAATGCAAGACAACATTCGTACAGAAGACTCAAACGATACCAAACAGAACCCCATCGTCAAGAACATATCCACGCCTG